>JAPDSC010075957.1:0-12337 GCA_026290005.1 Latrodectus geometricus | reverse complement strand
TACTAATTACATTTTTTATATTGAATGATATCAAACAAAAAAAAATAATTTTTGTTTTTCTTTGCCTTTTAATACACATATGCATTATTAACATAAAGATTTAGTTTTCCTCTAAAAGAATAAATTTCAAATGTGTCAAAAGAAATATATTAGGCCTGATCTACATAACATATCTAATAACTACAACTAATATAGAGAAAACTTGAAGCTTTGAATGAAAAACAAAGACATGAATTATATATTCATTAAAAAATTATGATGTGAATAAATTGTATGAATTTTACTGATTATTGGCAATTAAATAAAATTTAGAAATACGTATATAAGATATTCAAGAACATTTTAACATTCTTACATTTACAATTGGTATTGATGACTTGTAACAACAAAAATAATAATATAGTGATAAAAATATACTTTAACTGTACATAAGTTTTCAAATTTACAAGTAACTTCATACTATAATGTTATTTTATATTTTTCAATCATTAAAAAGTTATGGCATGTTATTCATTATTTATGTCACACAAATTAAAAATTTTATAAACGTTTTGTAAATGTTTCAAAAATATGTGCAAGAAATGCATTATCTAATAGAGAAAGAAGAAAAATGAAATAAATTTAATTAATGACCCATGAAAAATTAAACCACGTTAAAATAAAGGACTTAATAAAATTATAAATGATAAAGTAAAATATTTAAGATAAAAAAAATATCTAGTAGTCAAAGAATGCAATAAAATTCTTGCATTATGTTTCAAATTGTTAAAATCAGTTTACATTATATAATTTTGAATTAATGCTTTACATTTCACTTTTATAAATTTAATTGTTATATAAAAACTTGGAACGAATAAGAAAATTAAAAATTCATTTTCAAATTGAAACTATTTCTATTTTATAAAGTTAAGGCTAAAGCAAATTCTTTTTATTTCATTTAAAATCATTGAATATGTTTATAACAATGTTGCTAAGAATGAACTAATGGAAAGTACTTTTAATGAAGATTTTTTCTCCTGTTTTTAAATTTTTAATACAAACATTTTTGTAAATACAACTATCCTGAAGAAACATTTTTCTTGACTTATAACGACCATTTTATTTAAATGTAGAACTAATTAATTTTTTAAAAAACTGTGAAATTATATTAAAGATATTCCTTCTACAAAAAGAAATTAATAAATAAGAATATAGTAAACTCTAATGGAGTATTTGTTTAAACTAACTAATTGAAATAATAAATTTAATGTTTCTCTTAAAATCATTGGCATTTACAAAAATAATATCCAATAAGAGAGCTTACATTAAATTAAAATTTGAAATTCTTAGCTAGTAAATGCTATATGCAATATTATATTATATTTTAATTGAAGAAAATACGGGATGAAATATTTTAACCATATTTATATATCTGTTATTTTAATGAAATGCAACAAATTCTTGTTATTTAAAATGCAATGACTGACTATTAGAATATTTTCTGTTGAGTTAAATAGATTACATAAATATTTTCAGACATTTTAGACAGTTTCGGATTCATGGGGGTTGGGTTGTCTAGCTCTGCAAGACGGTCCGGATATTTGAAACAGCAACAATAACATTAAATAATGGAAGATAAAATAAAAGTTTATTGAAGTTATTTTTATAATTCAATTATAATTAAAAGTATTTGAATTATAAAAAATCAAGATTTATTTTAGGTGCTTGTTATAAATAATTTTTATACATTTTAGAATATTTTTCTATATCAAATTTTGATGTTCTTTTGCGTTTGTACAAAAATTTCCTAAAGAAATGGAATTCAAAGAAATGTTAATTAGAATAATAAAAGAGCAATTAAAATATAAATGGGAACTTATTTATGGGAAATTAAATCAAATAAAAATTAAATAAAATGAAATTAAATTTGAACAAATGTGTGATACCAAAGAAACAGAAATCATATGAAAATTGAGTGAAACCTTGAAAATCAAAAGTCTGTGATAAAAAAAACTTATTATGCAAAATTTATGTGTTTTTGAATACTGGTTATGTATATGTAAATTTATATATATTGTAAATATCAATTTACTATATATATAAAGCTAATAAATAAATGAAAATCCATATAATCTAATGATTCATAGATACTTATATTAATAAAATAAAGAATCAATTTCCATTCTTTTGCTTTATATTGTAAAAAAGTAAATCAATATTTATTGAATATGTACATATTATATATATATATATATATGTGTGTACATAATCGGGTGGTTTAGTGGTAGATTTTAGGGTTTCCAAGGCACAGCTCCGAAGATCAATACTTGATCTCAGCAATGTCGACTCTTTGATTTCTTCATTAGGTTGATAACCAAGAGAACTAATCATATTTGGGAACTTAGTGTTGGGAGTTTCGTGTTTGACTGACCAACTGACTGGGACATATGCTTCGCATTCTACGGCCTTCTGTCAAGATAGAGACATTTTCTAGATCTTGTTCCAATTCTGTCAGTCATACCATTAAGTTTACTTTAATTCATACGAGTATATATAATGTAAATGTATAAGTAATAACATGGATCATTTAAAGAATTTTTATTAAGATCTGTTTCGAAACACATATGTAAAAAATGCTACGTTAACTGTTATTTATTGCTCGAGTAATAAGTTTGAAAAAGGTAAAATGTTTTCACTTTTTAATTTACAATCATTTACAAAAAGCTAAACAAATCCCGGACATAAAATGTTATGAATAATTTATATGATCATTAATTTTAATACATTATTTAAAAATGGCTATCGAGAGAAATAAATCAATACAATTTTCAATGAAAGCGTCATTTTAAATGCGATTTGTGATCATTAAAATAAAAAAAAATTACTACTTGTTTTTATAAATAGAAATATCCATATTTTATTAGTATAGTAGCTTTATTAAAGAGTTCTTTATTTTTAAAGCATAAAATATCAAAACTCTAGATTTTCGAGTTAGCAAAAACACATTATCAAGCATGACCAAACCTTTGCAACCTTAGTTGCGTTTCTAGAGCTGAAGTGTTTTTGTCGTGTACACTGTCACAGGTCGTGACAGTGTTCATGAAGAGTCAGAGTACAAGCTCAACTAAGCAAATACTAGGGAAAAATAAAAAAAAATATGAAAAAATACTGACAAATATTGAAGAAGTTTAATGTCTAAAAAGCAAACAACTGAAACCAAAATGCCTGCACAACTCAATCACCATCTTAATTTTCTAGTGTCAATGACTACAGTTTGAAGGCACCTTCATAAACAGAACATTTATGGTAGAGTAGCAATTTACAAGCTGTTTGTCACACATGTTAAATCTAAAACATGTCAACAGTGGAGTCACACTAACAAAACCTTTTCGAATTATAAATTAAAATAAGTAATATGATTAGAAGAATCACCTTTCACACTTTTACCAAGCAACAAGAGGGTGGAAATTTCGAGGATACCTACACAAGTGTATGATGACAATTGTTTTCTTCGTACTGTCAAACATGAAGGTGGATCTCCATATTATTTACACAGTCGAGGCATGGTTTTAGTTGCACTAATTTAATAAATTTTAGAGAGTTGATACGAAATTGGTTTCCTATTTTGGCATCTCTACTTGAACTTCCTCAATATATCCAATTTCTAAGCTTTTACAAACTGAGTTATTTGCTTAAAACAGCCCCATATTACACTATAAAAGATTCTTTGTAAATCTAAATTTCTGTCATGATTATTATTTAATTTTATTATAAATATTAATAAAATCATTAACAAATTTTTATTTTAAAATTAAGTTTTCTAACATAAGTTTAAATCTTTATTTGTAAAAAGCACATGTTCAAGAAATGAATAGTTCTTTTAAATCATAAAGTTTATTTAAATTTTTAAATCTGTAACATGTTATACATAGGACATTTGATCTCTTATTTATATGTTAATGTTAATTAATATTGCATTAAATTTTTTGATGAAACAAATACTGCTTTGTGAATAATTTAATAAAAGAAGTCATCCGTTTCAATCTTAAAAAACATCCATATTTGCTTCTCCAGATTATCATGGTTTAAGCAATGTATTTTATTGTATTTAAGCAAATAAATCAGAACAAGCACAAATGTACATGATTTAATTTCACCTTGCAAAATTCAGTATTTCATGGATATAATGTTTTCACCAAATGCACAGTTACCATTATTTGGAGTTGAAAAATATATATAATTGTTATACATATATATTTTTCAACTCCATTACTTGCAGTTTGTAATAAAAACATTTCAAGACAATTTTCAAAATAGATTGCCTACACATTGAATTTTAAGAAGCTTTTGCAGCTTTAAATTACGATGTGTATATTTTGTTACATTATTAAATATTACATACAGTTATTGATTAAAATAAACCGTTTAAATTTATTTGCTAAAAATTATCACATAGCATTATATTTTAAACCATAAATGAAAAAAAATTACTGGATCTTTCGATGCATATTTCTTTTGAGAAAATTTTTAAATCAAAAAATGCCATTCCTCATACAATATGCTACAAAAAGGGGTAAATAAAATACAAAAATAACATTACTGGTTAAAAGATAGTTTCTTAATTTAAGGGAAACAGTAAACATTTATAATATATTACATTTTTAAAGATGAATAAGATTTTTCAAGTGAATACCTAACGTTATAAATATCAAATGATTTATGTATATTTGACATTGAAGATCAACATTTTAGTCCTTAAAATGTCGATGATAAGTAGAAAATTTAAAATTTTAACTACAGAACTATTCAAAATGTTATACTTACTCAATATTTAGTTATACGTAAATGCATAATGTATTCAAATTCATTCATAATTTATCTTCTCTTATTTCTGATTTTAAAAATTATAAACACGTTGATGTTAACTTCGTTTTAGCTCTAGGAAAGTTTCAAATTATTAAAAAAAATTCTTTTGAAGCTCGTAAAAACCATATTAAAAATAGGAATAATATTTAGTAATATAAATATATTATAAATATTAGTTGTTAAATGTATATTATATAAACAAACAGATTAGAAAATAAATTATTTACCACACAAAATTTTTGATAATTTTTATCTAATATTATTAAAACTGCAACTTTTTACTCATTATTTACTTTGTTTCACTAAATGTTAAAAGAAATATATTTGTGTTCAAAGAAATGTTCAAAGAAATATATAAGTGCAGTGTAACAATATATTCTTTTAATCTAACTTAAATTTCCAAAAATACTTTTATATTTACAATTCTTAAATTTTATGCAAATTATTTCTTCACCTCTGAAATTTTATACTCATATTATTGACTTAAATAAGTAATTTCATTAAATTACATTATAATTAATAACATTTTCGAGAATTCTCTTTGGCTTCTCCGAAATAAACCGAATACTTCATACTTTTGAAGCTATTTTTAAATTATTTTCATATAGAAAACAAAGATGATATATTCATCTTGCTACTATTATTGGTGCTATAATAGTGCTTGAAATGCTCTTTTATTGACTTTTAAAATATAATAATTTAATACTGTCGTAACAAAAATATTTATAACATTTAAGCTCATTTTTATTGAAAAATAATATTTTAGTTCAAGAGTGTAGATAAAAATAACCTTTAAATAATACAATTAATGTATCCTTAATTTAGTTATTGCATTTTTCAATTTTATCTCAAATGGTTAAAATCCGTCTCAAAATATGTTAAATTAAATCAATGTAATGATTTTGATGACAATTTATTTCTTGTAGAATAATAAATAGTTTTAGAAAATATAAATATTCAATATAATTAATATTTATGTTTTCTAATAATGTTTATTATTATAAAATATAAGGAAATAATACTGTATTCAGAATTTTCATTTTAAATTGATAAATAAGATAATGAAAAAACTTAGTACAATTTGATATTATATTTTTCTAAATTTATGTACTTTAAAATATGGAAAAAAAATTTACATAATATTTTTAAGACTTATAAGTTGTTTATTTTTAAAATTTAAGCATGGCTTTTTTAATTTTAAGGCTCTTACCAATATTTGAAATTTTTACATAACAATCCTCTTTCAAAAGCATAGTTTGACATCAGCTCTTGTGAACTCTAACTTAAATTTTATGATTTTTCTTGAAAAGATTTCAGTGTTTTCTTAAGTATGACAGCAAATATTTGCGTTGCTTTCAAAATTTCAAACTTCCCTACATTCTTTTGAATGTGAATGTCTTGTATCTTTGATGAATAAAATTTCATACATTTGATGTCTGGAAAAAACAATAGAATAAAAGCAAACTGTGAAAATCACTCGATTCTTTGAATTTTGCTTACATTTTAAATGGGGCTGTCAGAGAAATCTGCACGTAAAATATTTTCTTAAAAATAAAAATGGACAAAATATTTAAAAACACTAAAAATAATTCATTTATTTATGCAAATGCTTCTAAGAGCTTAATTTGAAATAACATTTTTTGATTTATTTGCGATAAATCTGTCCATTGAAAAGGGACAAGATGAAAATCTTGCTTATTGATATCAACATATTTTAAGACATTTCAATAAACATAATGCATAACAATATTTTAAACCGCTTGTACATTGGTTAAAATATGCCTATAATGCTTAAACACATAAGAAAAATCCTGTTTTAATGGAAAATATCATATGAAAGTTTCCATATTTGAAGAAAATTTATCGTAATACTGATATAAAAAGTAAAACTCATTTTAATGAAGAATTTACGAACAATATTCAATTATTACTGAACAAAATAAGGTTAAATAATCTTTATTATTGATCAGAATTTTTAAATGATTTTTTCTAAAGTCTATTTAAGCAAATCATATACACAAACTTAATTTTTCTTGCATGTTTTATATGTAATTAAATATTTTAAAAAATGGATTTCCATATTACAACTATAAAAATATTTAATATTAAATATGAGTAAATATACTTAATATATTATTTATAGGCTTACAAATTTCCCTATAGTATTTGAAAATAAATTAACATTAATTCTATTAATTAATATAATTGAAACAAATTTTATAGATACAGAACTTTCTAACTGAATTTGTGTAATTATAATAATTAAAATAAATAAATTATCAAAATTGGTTGGTTGGGTTTTGTGGTGCAAGGTCCAAAAAGGACAAGCTGCGCCTAAGTTATCAAAGGTATGACCAGAAAAAATAATATGTAAGGGCAATTCATACTTTAAATTACTGAAATTATCACTTATAAATCGACATTTGAATTAAAATATTGCTTATAATAATATATCATTTGTTTCAATTATAATTATATTATTCAGTTTTGAGTATATCAAACAAACCATCATAGAAAATGTATAAAATTCATTCATAAAACCACAAAGATTAAAATTTGAGAAAAAATATTCGTGACGTTTTATTTATAAACCAATGCATGTTTTTCTTTTTTTTTTTAATTTTATTTATAGATGAGTCATTTAAAAACATTTCTGAACACTGATAAAGCAGAAAAGTCCAATTATTAAATATCTATATTAAGCGACTTTTAAACGTTAAACATATTTAAGCAATGCATTTTTTTTCTCAAAAATATACAGTAAGATCTTACAAAAATTTTAGAGTGTTGCTTTTAAAAATTTAAAACATTTACAAAGAAAACTTTATGTGACATTATAAAAATGGCAGTGTTTTGAGAAATGTGTAAAAATAACTTGATAATTCTAATTTTATGTTTTCTTTTTATTTCTTTAAATTCTTTACAGATGAGTTTCTCATTTCTTTGCTTCAAGTGTGACCAGATAAAGACAGTTGCATTGCAATAGAAATCTCAAGTAAATACGTATATTTTTAAAGAGGATACAATCTATTTGCCGGATATACGTTATCTATTTAAGGGAAATGTACTTCAGAATGGAAGCGTAAAATCGTATGAATTTAGAATTGAATGCATAAAGCAAGCAACCGGTTTGAAAGAATTATTATCTTTAAAAAATAAAATGTATTATATAAACTTACATCAATTCTTCAACCTGCGTATATGTTGTACACTCATAATGAAGAAAGTTATCGTGACAAATAACGAATGCTTTTAAATTCCAAACGTTCTCAATAAACAACTTTATCGCAATGATTTTATAGAGTTATTTCCATATGAATTCATCTAAAATGATCCAAAATTTTTGTCAATAAACCGTAGTGTAACTTAATATTTTTAATTTCACAATAAGTGATTATTTAAAAAGGGGTGCTCTTTTTCTCAATTAATAACTATAGCCAAATAACATTTTCTAGATATTAGCTGCAAAATTTGATAGAGGATAGCACATCTACCTCTCTGCTGGAATAAGTTTTGAAATTTTTACACTGCAAAATGAACAGCCAAAAAACTCAAATTGTTCTATGACATATTCTTCATGTCTATGTGTCACGTCAATTTAGAGAAAGAAGCCTTCTCGTATTGCAAGTAAAGAAACCCTGAAATCGACCAATTTTCAAAACAGTCAAAACAGAAAAATCTGAAAACACATTGCGACACATAATTATTTTTAATTAAGTTTATTGAAAATAACTTCGGTTTAACCCAAGAAACAAAATTATAATAATTAAACAAGTTGCAAAAAACTAATTTTTAAATGGTATGTATGTTTATTTCGATTTTAAATAAATTAATTTGGTACAAATATTATAATTCTTACATTTAACTAATGCAAGTTAAAGAAATTAATATCAAGAATTTTTAAGGCTAATTTGATTTATTAGTGCTGACATTTTACATGTAAATTATCATGTCACCTCGATTCAGGACGAATTATTTTATGATGCTAAATTATTGATATCGTAAAAAAATATCAGAAATCCTTTACAGTTTAGAAGCACTTTCAAACACTACATACATTTTTTAAGAATTGTTAAATTTTCTGTTTAAAAATATATATATATCTTAGTAACATCTTATTTCATTAATGTCAAACTTGTTTCTATCTCTATTTATCACTCTTGTTATATCAGAAGAAAGGAGAGCATATCATTCTTTACACAGGCTTTAAAACTTCTTACAAAACAATTTCCAAACATTTATAAAATTAAAGTATGGAAAATATTTTTTACATATATTGAATAAAATAAATCTCCTCACTTGTTAATTTTTAAATATATTTTTTAAACAATATGTGGTATTCGAAATTTAGAAAAAGCAATTTTTCAATTTTTTACAAGCTAATATTTGTCTTTTATTAGTATATCGGTTATTTCGCAAATATGTTTTAACATTTTGACTGTTTAATATACGGTTCATCTTAAATTATGAAAGGAATTGAACAAGGAGGAAATTCCCTCTTACATATCATAATTTCATTTTAATTTTTCCAAAATATGTAACAAAGCTATTTTGTATTCATAAAAATGCTTTTAATTCATGTAAGAAGAGATACTAAAAATGTTGATTTATGAGTTATATATTAACAAATACTATAATTTGTATGCTAAATCTTTTAGGAATCTAACATTTCTTACTAATCTTTCTGATAATCTGTTATTAAGACCATTTAATAATGAAAATCACAATTCTATCTTTGTATTTTTTGACTTTTTCAAAAATAGCGTAACAATGCAAAATAAATGCTTTTATAGGCCGTGGGCTCAACACTCTTATCTTGCCTGTTTGTTCCCGCAACTTGGGGGCAATGTAATTCCATTTGCATTTTATAAATCAATGTCAAATATTATTATTTATATAAAGTTCTGCTTTCATAAAGTGCACATTGTTTTGAGAATTTTAAAAAATTGTAGAACTACTTCCATACAAAAGTTTTGTTCATCCGCAAATTCAGCCAATCAAATTTCTTCTACCATGTTCCTCACTCCAGAGTTATTCAATGAGGAACGCAGTTATAAAAATAGCGCGCTTTACATATGCTTCTGATTGTAAACAAACAAGTTTTTTGACAATTAACGTTGAACTTAATATTTTAATTTTAGCGATGACTTCAATTATGAATTGTTGTTTGCATTGTGGGAAGAAAAATCTTGGAATCGTCTCTCCTTTTTCTGAAAAAAGTTGGAGTAAAGTAAAGGATTGCATTGACAAATGGATATTTCTTGATTGTTATGAGCGTACAATTTCTGAGAACTTACTGAGCGTACATTTTCAGCTTCTGGAAGAAGACGAATGTTTCAGTTTACCTACTGATAAAATTCTTGGATACCATAAAAAAATGTTACCAACTGTTTACCGATAAGACCAGAATTTCTGCTGTTGAAAAACGATGTAAGAATTTATCAAAAGGCAATGGAAAGAAGCTGTTCCTGACAGTATCGTAGAGCACATATTCTGTAAATGTAAAAAGACTGCTTGTGTTGTTATATTATGTTCATGCTACCGTTCTAAAGTGAAATGTACTGAAATTTGTGCTTGTTATGGATGTAAAAATTGTGAACTAGAAACTGATATGGATTTTGAGGGTGATGAATCTTGATCAAAATTGTGTTTTACCACTGATAATTTTTTTCTTTTTATTCAAGAAATTATAAGAATTATTTCTGTAAGTACATAAATTTTCAGTATTTTAATCAATGACTTTCAAATGCTGTATATTTATTTGTTTAATAGTAAATTACTTTTTGGAGTAAAAACACATGTTGAAGTAATTTATAATTTAAAATAATGTGTTATTCATATAAATATAATTGTATTAGTCAAAATTATCATTATTTTGAAAAATTGAATATTATATTGAAGTAAGCTTGTATAATTTTGGGATAAATATTGTGTCTGCATTTCAATACTGAATATATTTTTATATAATTACTTATCTAATTTTAGTTTGTTATTAAATTTTTGATTATATTTATTATTGTACAGTGTCAATCATATTGATTTGTAAATTAAGTAAAAGATATATATTTCTTGATTTGGATTATTAAATCCATGATATTCTATGTTTTGCTGAACAGTATTGATTCAATCTTTTATTATTTTTGAGGTTAACATTGAAATGTTTTAGACTTTTTCTGTCATCTTCCTTATTACTATAAAGATTAATTGTATGAAATTGCCCTATCTTATTTCAACATGTAACTATTAGAATAGAACACATTAACAATGAAATTTATTATGCATTAAAAATTTAAACTTTAATTCCAATCTAATTTATCAATTTACATTTTATAGTAATAAATACCATTGTGAATACTAGTTAAAGTAATGTGATAAATAAATTATATTTTTCTCATAAATATTTAATTTAAAAGTATGCTTCTGAAGGTACAATTTATTTTGTATATATCATTTTATCTACTTATGAATATTTGTTTACTTATTTATTGCAGTGTAAACTGGAAAAAAAAATTAAAATAACAGATGGAATTAATTGCATTTATTTTTCTAAAATATTAAATTGCATGTAATCAACATCAATGTTTTTATATGAAATGTAAAAACTGGTTTGTGTGTTTCTAGTTTTGTTTTCAGCTAAAATGTACATTTTATTTATCCAGTACTTTCTATGTAAATATAAACATAATTCTATATTTATATTTTTATTATGATTTCTAGTGAAATAATATAGTCCTAATAATTATGATAATGGCAGAATTGATTATTATTGTATTACATATTGTGTTATCGTGTGTATTCTTTTTTCACCGAGAAGTAAACAAACAAGAGTGAAATACTCGCATGTGATTGGCTGAATGAATATGTAACAATGCGCGTGTGTTCAAAGGCACAGTGAAAAAAGTGCATTGAATTTTTGTTATTTATAAAAAAAGGAGCAACTATTTTTTCCAGAACTTTTTACATTTAAGTTTTCCACATAAAAATCGAGTTTAATTTTGTGTTTTTAAATTGCCCCCAAAGAAGTGATACAAAACTCTATTTTTAAGCTCCTTACTGATTTCAGCCCACGGTCTATTAATTTTACAGAAAAGAATAAGTACTTTTAATTTGGAAAATAATAGACTCTACATTTATTTATTTTAATCTCTCATATTTTCATCTATTATTAAAATTTCCATTATAATTTTCTCACATTATACTGCTTATTGTTTTTTAAGTAAAATGCCGAATTTATTATTTCCTTTTTTTTTCTTGAAAACAAAAGATAGTTTTATTGTTATTGAGATGGTTGAAACTTTCTTTTAATTGTCATGATTGTATGTTTATTTAAAATGAACAATAAATTTCAGGAAATCTGCACAACATTACACAAATTATGAATGCTTAAATTATAAAAATCTTCATAATTCCATTATGATATGATTTTTATTTTTCTGGAACAATAAATGAAAAGAAATTTAATCATTAAATTCATCAAATATATATATATATA
>JAPDSC010075945.1:2023-43848 GCA_026290005.1 Latrodectus geometricus | reverse complement strand
CAATTTTTACTGTATACATTTCTAAAATTTAATGGCACAAAGAAATGCTGCTGTAAGGCGATTGAGAATCGCTGCTCTAAAGAATAACTGCAAGTATCAATTCAAATTTTAGAAAAATACCAAGTAATCCCAAAGACAAAGCTTATACTACATATACCCATTAGGTTTCTTAAATCTTTTAATTACCATATTAGCATAATTTTACAATCACATTTAGATACAATAATCACATATTGGGAACAAATACTTTTATAAAATTTTTACATTGAGACATTTTGCATAGAAAATAATACATTTCTATACTTCATAATATTATTTAAAGACATAAATCAGAAAAATATAAAACTTTTTTAAATTCCGAAATAGAGAATTAATACAGTGTGCAATATATAGCTATCAGAAGAAACGCAATAAAATTTATGCATGCCCATATAATGGCTAAGGACGGAATTCGCTTAATCACCAAGTTTTATAACCGTAAATATGCATTTGTCAAACATTTTAATTATAAAATTTGTTCGGCACTATAACATTAGAAATTTTTTCAGTAACAAAGGCTCAATTAAAATGGGCATTCAAGCATTTCATATAGCTTTAAAGCCATTCAATTCAGAACAATAAATGAATAGTTAAATATTTTAATTTAATATGAGATATAGTTAACTATTACTCAAAAAATAACAGTGCTAAAAAGAAAAATTTTTCACACTGTCTGAAAATTATTTTTGAATATTAAAATAATTAAATTACTCTTAGAAATCTTAATAATTAATGACATTTTGGTAACACTTAATTACTTTAAAAAGGTAAAAAATAATTATATACCGTAAAATTATTCATTTAATGAAATTTCTATGATAGAATAAGTCACAAATTTCATTTCAAATATCAAGTTTTGGAAATTGATAATTACGAATGTAAAATTCAAAGTATTCTTGATAAAAAGTAATGAATCAAGTAATAACAAGTTGAAGCATGTGGATAACCGAAACCAAAACAAAACTTTTACATTTTTTTTTTTCCTCTTTTAAAAGAATTATGGGTAATATCAATCAAATTTATTATTGCCATACACCAAACTGAAATCATTTAACTAAGCAATTTTCCTTTTTATTTAATTACACCAGAAAAATATAATACTTGAAAAGAAATGAGAATTCGCATGCAAATTATATAATTTTTTCCCAAACAAAACATTTGGAATACTTTTGATTGAAAGTAGCATTAATTTATACACTATTGAGTAGCTTTTTAACATCTCAACTAAGCTAATCGTTTATTGTGAAAATAAAATCTGACATGGCGACTATGGCATCTTTTCATAATAAACTAATGAATTTAGAAGCCCGATTACGGGCGGAAAATGAAGCGAGAAATCGAGATAAATTACCCAGAGATTTAACTTCCGATTTTTCAAGTCCCCAACATACTCCTAGACCTAGACTGAAAACTCGTAAGTATTGGTTATATTTTCACAAGTTATAAAATTTGTACGTCTTTCAATCATAAAAATTGAATTATATACATTTTCTATTAAGCTTTGTTCTTTCATAACGTATATTAATAACGGTAGTTGTATTCTTTTGACTTGAAGATAAAATTCAACTTTAGTAGGTAGAGGTAGTTGTAAGAGAAAGATCAACTTGTATTTTATTTTTTAAAATCAAAGATGGAATGATTTTTAACAAATCTTTTTCTCCAAAATTATCAAAAATATATTCAGTGATCAAGGGAAAGGATGAAATAAAATAATTGTAATATTTTAATTTAATTTTAAAAATTTGTTTAAATTTATTGAATCATTTTGATTGTCAATCACTGTATTTGGGCAAAATGCAAAGAAATCTATGTTTATTTTGTGAAAAAAAAATTTCACATTTCTCAGATATGCTAGTTTTTTATTTTGGCTTGAAACAATGATATGTTTAATTTTCTCAAGTATTTCATGAATCAACAAGTATTTTCATGTATTGAAAATACTTGTGATACATCTATGAATGTCTTCATTGAAAGATGTTTAACTATGTAATTGAGATACAGGCAGATCATTTTAGTTAGTTTTGGAGAAATATGGCGAAATCTAAAATTATATGTATTTAGAAAAGTGTTGTGTTTTGATTTTATGTACCCATTATAATATTCACTAAAGAATTTAAAAATAATGAACTTCATTATTGTTTTGTATAAATTACTGCATTTGTAAACTGCCTGTGTAATTTTTTATTAAATATGTTTAAGCTTAATTAATAGAATTATAAAAATGTAAATATTTAATTGTTTTAAACATTATAATGCTAATCTGTTTTTGTACATTTAAAATATTTCCAAGTTTAAATATCGTTTTCCTTATTCAGTTGACGTTTTTTCTATAGATTTTTATTTATTTATTATTATTTTATAGTTTTCTATCTCTTATTTAATGGGAATTAAATACTATAGTTGCTATACAAAAGTCTTTATTTTTGTATCATTAATTCTATGATGATCATTCATCATTGGTTCCAAATTACAAGTGGAATCAACCATTTCGTATTTAATAATTTATTTTTTAAATTGATCATTGATAAATTTTCTAATCACTTAGACAGCTTGTCTTAACAAAAATATATTTTGAAAAGAAATGATTTACATTAGTACTTGGTAAGAAAATTAAATATGTGTAGCTAATTTGTTTGCCATTATTTTGCTAAATTTTATTTATTTAAGCAAGGTATGTCGAAAAATTTTTGAAACTGGACGAAATTGAAAACAGTGCAAATTTCTCACATAAGAATAGTTGTTTTTATATCGACATAGTTAACAGAAAATGCTTTTATTATCAAAATTTATCATATAAATTAAAATTGTATATAAATAGAATATTATTTCATGCTAACTTTCATTGTTTACCACAATTTAAATGTTAGTTTGCCTGAATGTCCTGTTTCTTTATTTTTTTCTATTCTATAGAAATATATAAATTATACCTAGGTTATATACCTTTCTTCTCAAAAATTGAATCCATAATGTAAATAAAATGCATTTTTATAAAAACTCAAATTTTTATCAACGAGCAGTGGCACCCACATTTTAAAAATATCTCAGTGTAGTGCAATCTTGCCCCAATTTAAACCAAATAGTAAGTCTGTAACATAAATAAACATTTCTTAAAAAAAATAGACTTTCTAATTAATCAATATTTCTATACTGAATAAATCCAAACATGAATATTTAAATTTATAAACAATACTTTATATACAATGTAAGATATTATATATATCAGCAATATTAAAATTAAATACATTTCAATAATTAGGTGTCACAAATTAAGTGAATGATTCAGTAGAAATGATTACAACGTAATTATTACTAAGCAAATGCAGGTACCATAAATCATATCTGAAAGTGCAGTGGATAATAAATAAAAATAATTGATACTTGTTTATTCCATAATGAAAATTATTAGAAATTTTCATAGTTTATATTTTTTATATACCATAATTTATGTGCTCCTTTCACAATTAAGATACACTATTCTTTCTTAAAATCCACAATATTCTCCATCTTAAATTTGTAACATTATCAGGTTTTAAATAAATTTTTATTTGTTCCATTTTATTTTATAGCATTTTCAATCTTATATACTCATTGATTGATGTAATAATTAATTTGATTGAAAATCTTTTTAAATTTAATTATTATTTGGCTAAAAACTAGATGGTAATAAAATGGCTAAACGGCCTTACCATGTTAGAATGCATTTGTATGATGTAATTTTCATCTCATGATGTGACATGATTGAGTACATGCACAAAATTTGTTTTGTGTGCTGCTAGTACTGTTGACACATTTAATTAGTAATGTGTTCTTATTTGATTTCAATTTAAGCTTTTGGAATGGGTGTTTATATTTTGAAAGTCAAGTTTTTAAATATTAGTTAGTAGCCATTTTTTTTACTTTTAAATTGTTTTATTATATTTTTCTAGTAGAGTTTTTTTTCCAATGGTGGCCATTTGGGTAATTAACCCTTTGCCACATCAAGGCCTGAAACTGCTACTCATTTATCGTTACCCGGTGGGCACGTGTGAACCAAGTCACGGAGGCGAGTAGCACTACCCATGTCACACCACCACAAACCCGTTTATAGGGCGAGCCACATTCATCCATCATCTGAGAAAAGGATAAGATATGCATAGGAAGAGAAAGTACATCCATGCCCGAGTAGGGATTTGAACCCAGCTCCTCACCATCTAGTCAATTACGCTAACAGGTTAGGCGGCTCTAGCTGAGTATACATAATCATTCCAAGAACTTTGTGGCATAATTTTTGAGAGCCTCAAAGTTTATTGCTACACTAATTAAAATTGCACTTATTTATTGAGTAAAATTTTAATGTGTAATTATAATTAACCGTTAAATGATCGTTCAAAAATTATCATTTGTGAAATTTTGATGTAAAGTTTACTAATTGTTGATACTTATGTATATTAAATTAATGGATTACTAATTTATAGTTAATTTATATATTATAATGTAGTAATTAAGTCACATTTTTTGGTTGAAAGTCCAAAACTCAAGGCAGCCCTAGTAGAAAGTGAATGGTTATTATTTCGGTGCTTTCTGTATGTATTCTATTAGGATGGGTGCCTTATAATTTTTAAAATTTTTTTGGCTTGGGTTATGTGAATATAGCCAACTGTATATATAAAATCCATGTGGTAACTAAATTTCATTAGATATTACTTACTATAGTATTTTGCTGTTAGCCTTTCTTATTCTATGTTAAGTATTTAAATATTATTTCAAAAATTGAAATTAAGTAAATTTGTACATCTTACAATATAAATGTATTAAATAATTTATATTGTAAGATGGATACGAAATGAAATAAGAAGTCAACCAAAAAAAATATATTGACATTCAAAGGTCTGATTGCTTTCCAAACTCATTTTAGAATGATCCTAGAAAAAAAATCTTTTGAAACTAATTCTTGTTTTGTCATGTCAAAAATAATACTGTTGCACACCAAATATTGGCCAATAATAATCTAAAAAGTTAGTACTTTAAAAGTTGTGCATGCTTGTTTTTATACAAAAGTTATATAGTTATGAATGTTTATTAAAACTTCTTATTTTTTGCTGTTTTGTAGTAAATTTTTCATTTTTAGTGCTAACTTTGTATCATTCAAGATTAAAATAAGTATATTTATTTAGTTTGATAGCTTAACCGTTTGAGTGCAGCAAAGCGCTATTGCGCTTGGCTTATTATGCGTCAAAAATGCAGAGAAGCGCGACAGTGCTTCTCTTGTTTTGTTAATTAAATTACTACGCATTTCATTCTGCACTTTTAGCATATATATAGGAAAACTCTTCAGCACTCAAACAGTTAATAAAATTATTGCTGCTGTTTTGCAAGATTTAACTGCAATCCAGATAATTATAATTTTAAAATTTGTTTTTGCCCTTTTTATATTAAAAATAATTTTTATTATTTGTTGATTTAAAAAAGTTTTGTTTTTAATTGCAAAATAATAATTTTTATGTTTTCTGTTAGTTCCAATTGGTGAATTTGGATCTCCTGGGAGGCCTTCATCAGCTAGTCGATCAAGAAAAACATTTATGCTTCCAAACTCACCTGTACCAAGCCTAAAATTGGCTGATAAGTATGTTTCAGATATTTAAATTGCAACAATATTTAAAGTTAGTATATACATGTAGAAATTTAAATTATTTTTAAGAGAACTAATATGATTTTCTTGTAAAATATTTCCAAGCAACTGTAGTGTTGTTGCTCTTTATTTATTTATTTTATTTATTATAATTTTGAACTTTTTTTTTCAATATATTTTAATGTGGTGAATAATTTTTTTCATAGATTTTTTTGTTTAAATATTTTATTATCTTAATGTACTCTATTGTCTTATTTTTCTAATCTTTTATGTCTATTTTTTTATATTCATTGTGTTAACTAACCAGTAATCATCATAATTTGCTAATTTTGAATCTAAGTTTTGTAACATTGTCAGAGATAAATGTAGCCACTTTACCCTTACAGGCACAAACCTCTCTCAAAATCACTTCATACATCTTATGAAAAATGCTCTTTTCTTAGTTTCAAAATTTTATTAGAAACTATCCACAAAAATCAATTTAGAAATGGTGAATGTGGAGTTATGCGTTTGAATAAAAAATAGCCCATAAGCTGACCTATTACTTTAGGTTTGTTTTTAAAGTATATTAAGCAATCATGGTCTGTCTTACAGTCTCCTTGCTGTTAGTGAACAATAAAGCTGATTTGATGTATGTATCAATCCCTGTGCACCAATATGCAGATTTTTCTTATGATAGCGTTGAAATATTAATTTTATTAATTTATGACTATTTGCCAAAATAATTTTCTATATTTTGGCAAATAGATTCAATAGGCAAATCCAACATTTTAAATTTGTTACTGATTCTCAAAATTGAGTCATCATCTAAGAAAGGATCAAATGATCTTACCTTACTTAATGGGGATCATTATGCCCTTCTTTTAGCTTAGTAATTTTTTAAGAAAACTTAGTAGTAACTAGATAGTCTGTATTTTTTAAGTAACTAGGTAGTCTGAATATTTTTTAACCATAAATATATTACTTTCAGTTTCCTTGCTGGTTAGATGCAGGTCGCTAACATTTTTTGTCAAAGCTTATTTATAAACCTGAAAATATAACTACAAATTCTAATTAGTTTCAGAAAGTTATTAGAACGATTCATCATGAAATCAATTAGATTGGTCATCATGATTTCAATTAGATCATTGCTTGAAGTCTGAAATGAAAAATTCTCTAGTCTTTTCAGTATCCTCTCATGGTCATTGTCCATCAAGATAGGTAAATCTGTTGGTGAATCTTTGATGAATGTTTATTCATCTAACATAACATGTTCTCTAAATGGTTGATGGCATCTAAATCTCTGGAGATCATATTTGCTGGTTTGTCCTTAGAAGTTACAAATCACATCCCTTGCACAGTGATTGAATTTCTGGTATCCTATTACTTACAAATGTTTTTAGCTTATAAGATTGAGAGTTAATCCAAGTTAGGGCTATGGTTGAGTCTGTCCATAGAATGACATTATCAATGAATAATGAACATGAGTAAGGATCAATGAGTAAAGACAGGTATGGCCCATTTGACTAATCCAGCTGGCAATAATACTGTGCCAAGCTCCAGACATGGATTGCTTACTTTCTTTAAACGAGCTACTCTTAATTAATTGTAAAGAAGCCTTGTTTAAAATTGTCAATCTTAGTGCATTATATGTACATTGAAGCAGTGTATTTTGATTTTTCTCTAAGAATGACAACAGTATATAAACATTTGAGTTTTTTAAACTGTTTTTAATGCTTTGTCAGTTTTCTGTAATTGTCTTATAGTCTTATCTTATTGCGAGGTATTAAGAAATAATCAATGTGCTAATTTTTGTTATAATTTAAAATTGAATTTAATTGGATGATTATAAAATTCTTGGCAGAAACAAGTATATTTACTGTAAGATTTCAGAACAAACATCAAAATCATACTGTTGTTTCAAATAGTTCTCTTACATAAAAAAAATTTACACAAAGAAAAATGTTGATGTACCATGATAGCTTTCAGTTAGTTACAAATATTTGTCGAAATTGAACCAAATTTTTCTTTTTACATCTTTTGTTAAAATGACCAAATGTTTGTAATATAATAAATTTTAGGTACTTTATATTTCATGTAGTAAATCACTTAATAATAAGATATTTTTTAAATGCAACTTCTCAATTAAAAAAAAAATCCCATTATATTATTATTTAGATTAAAACTGAAATTAATGAGCAGTTGAAGTTTTGAGGTATATCATAAATAGATAACTGATATTTTGTCTGCATCATGGTACATAATTTTTTAAAATCATAATTACGTGTATATTCTTACAGCAATCATGAATTCACTTTAAACCAATTGTAAAGCTGCCAACAACTAGTATTATTTTAGGTATCTATTCAATATCTGTTGTAAAGCATTTTAATTCATGCCTAGGTGCTGTAAGTTCTGATCTAATTACCCTCGATGTGCAAAAAAATGACTGCTGAACGACAAATCATACCTAAATATATTGATTCACCTAATATATGAAATTAATGCAAAGGGTGTTTGAAATGTTGAAACTTATGAATGCATTATATTATTTAAACATTTTTTTAAAGTTCCTTTTCAAAACCTAACATTAACTGAATCATGTTTTTGAAATAAATTAATCATGTATTAAACCAGTTAATTATATTTGTTTACCTAACAGTGGCATTAGTGAAACAGATTGGAAGCTCCAAGAAATTATGAAGCAGGCAAATATTCTAACTATCAATGGAATTGTAAGTATTTTGAGAATTATTTAAATTTTATATAACATGTTACTCTAAATTTTTATTTAAATGTGTTCATTGTGTTTTGATAAAAAGAAATTATTATTAAAAAGTCTTTCATAATTTTATTTAGAAATATAGTGCTGATATGAAAGATTTAGAACAAATTGGAGAATTGGGAACCGGTACCTGTGGCCATGTGGTTAAAATGAGGCACAAACCCTCGCACAAAGTCATAGCTGTTAAAGTAAATCTTATATACATATCTCGTATACAGTTCTATATTTAGTGTATAATTTTGGATTTAATAATGATAAGCATTAAATTTGAGCAGTTGATAGATATATTTTACAATTTATGCATTTTTATTTAGCAAATGCGCCGATCAGGTAATAAAGAAGAAAATAAGAGAATAACAATGGATTTAGATGTTGTTCTCCAGTGTGATTGTCCTCATATTGTCAAGTGCTATGGTTATTTTATAACTGAGTCTGATGTCTGGATTTGCATGGAATTAATGGCAACATGCTTAGACAAATTGTTAAAACGTCTTCAAACACCAATTCCTGAGCAGATACTTGGAAAGATGGCTGTTGCTGTATGTTATATTTTTTAAAGATTCCTTACATTAATTTAAATAGTGGTAATTTTGTTATAAACCAACTGAAAATTTCATTTTCAACATTACTTCTTTAATATTTAATGAAATCGACAAGTTTCATTCTCTTCTATAATTTTTATAATATAAGTTAAATAAAAAAATTTTTTAAAGGGGGAGGGAAGAAAACCATGAAAATTGTTTCAGTCATAATAGTTATTATTTTAATGTCATAATAGTAATAATTAATAGTCATAATTTCTTTTAATGTCATAATAGTTATTTGACTCCTGATTTAAAAGAAAATCTTTTAATCTTTAATTGTAAATGAAATTGGGCTGTGTTAAAAATTCAATTAAGAAATATGAAACAAATTTAAATAAAATATAAAGCAAATTAAAATTTTATAAGGTAGTTCTAATATTAATAATATAAAAAATTGTATCTATTCATACTTCTTTTTTTTTTAAAGAAAAAATTTATTTTTTGTATTAATTTTATTATTTTTATGTTAGTGCACGCACTTGTATAGTAACCAAATTTCTGATGCCTTTAGGTAATGCTCTAAAAGTTTTAAAGTTTAAAACTAGTGTTATCAGAATTGTTACAAAGTTCTCAAAAATATTCTTCTTAGAAATTTGTATTACATTTAAAAAATGTATTTATTTCATTTTTACTTAGCTATATTTAAAGCTTAAAGAATTGTTTTTTTTTTTTATATATATATACAATTTATTTTACAAATTGAACAATTTTTAAGAATTATAAACTATAAAATGTGCTTTAGATTATACAAAATGTATAAAAATAAAAATTGCTGATTTTTTAAATTTGAAAAAAGACTTATGTCTTGAGTCCCCAAAGAGAAATTGAAATTATAAACTTGATTGATTGGTGGATTGCAGGCATTGTTTTTATCCTATTAATTGTCTTAATTCCCTTTACATTCTATTCTACCTATGTTTTATGTGTATTCTAAATTGAGAATAATGTTTTCTATTAATATTTTACTTTGCATGGATTATTTATAATATATTTTTTTTATCCTCTTAACTGGCTATCCCAAATTAACTTCAGCAAAAATTTCTGTGTGTTAATCAGTTATCCTGATCCCTTGGAAGGACAACTGCTTCACTGCAGTCGTTTAAGTCCAATCCCCAGATTTGAAAAATTGGTGTGAAATTAGAGCTTAAGAACTCACTGGCTAAAGGATCTGGGTTCATATAAGCATTTACTTTACTCAAAAATAGGTTGAGAACCGTTCTTCAAGGAAAAGCACAATTATAAGTAGTTTTAATTGTGCTACATTTTTCTATTTTCATCCGTATTTTGGTTTTAAAATGTATTTTAATTATTGCAGTTTAAGAGCTATGTTCAATGTATATCTTAGTTTACTTATATATGTGTAGAAATATTTCTGTTATAAAACTTACCAATATAACCTTATTAGCATATTTTTTGTATATAAATTGTTGAATTCTATTTATTAATATTAAATAATTGAAAGATGTTTATTTAAGTTCAGACATGCAGCTGATTAGAAAAGGTGATGGAGAAAAAGATTCATTTTGTACTTTTTAATGATCCTGCTCTTAATTTTAAAAATAAAAATTATACTTTAGTTGGTTAAATTATAAAATATTAATTTTAATCGGCATGTTATTCATTAAAGTTGTTCAAATAAAATTTGTTTTATCATTTTTTATAATGAAAATGGAAAAATTACTTTTCCTTTAATTTTCCATATAAATATAATTGTGGTTTCAAATAGTTATACTAATCAGTTATTAAGTTTGAAGGTTTGTTTAATTGGTAGTTAATTTGAATCATTGCAAGTATTTTGTAAAATCAACAAAATATTTCTAATAAAGCAATATTTATAAAATTTATATTATAATTAATATATTTTAAATTAATATTAACTTATAATTAATAAATTAAAATTATAAAATAATAAATTGTTAAAATTATAAAAGCAACAGAATAAAAAATTATTAGTTATGTCTCAACAAATATAAGTGAAAACATTTCTTCTAAAATGTGCATTCATTCAGTTTTTTATACTTTAAAAGGGCTGATTTAATTAACCAGGAAACTATTATAAGGATTAGATGTATAGAATATAGTTAAATATTTTGTTCAGAATACTGAATCTATAAATGTTTTTGTTTTAAATATTTCAAATAGAATTATTTCTATTATTTATTGTTCATAAGATTTCATTTAAGCATGTCTATATTTTTGATTGCATATACTTTAGTGTGATTCCAATTGTTTTGATCAGATATTGGAATGCATGTGTCTTTTGTGTGCAAAAGTCTTTTAAGAAAAGAATAATAAAAAAAAATAAATAAATAAAAACTCTAGAAATCATAATGCTTTATTGTTAACCAATTACTGTTTATTGTTTGTGTATTCCAATAATTAAATTTTTACAAAGAATATTTTAATGTTTTTATTTATTTATACACATTCAAGGTTTTTTGTAATTTTCCCCTCTTTGATAAAATATGTTTTTTAATACAAATGATTAAAAAGGCTAAATTTTAATATAAGAATTTTATAAAATGTTGTTATAAAAACATTATTTACAATTGTTTCTTTATTTAATCATAAAGCTAAAAATATCTAGCTAAATTTGATTGGATTTATAAAATATTGACTAAAGTAGTAAATTTATACATAAATAATATTTTTGTAAGAAACTGAGTTACAAGAAAGAAATTTTTTAAATTTCTATATCATTAATTTGGTATAAATATTTTAAGCTGTTAAAGAATCGCTTATTTATATCTCTTAACGTATTGTTTTTAAATGCTTTATTTCTCATATTAAAACCATCTTTTTGAAAATTTTAATTCTTAGCATAATGTCAGAGTTTATTTTGAAAACTCATCTGATGAAATAAAACATTACATAGTTCTTATTTATAATGCATGCTTCATAAATTATAGTAATCTAACTAAATAAATTCTGAGTAAACAGTAAATTTGATGCACATAGTGTTTAGTTGAAATTACTAATAAACATAGTATCAAAAAATATAAAAAAAATTGATTAGTCTTATGATTACGCCCAGTTAACAAAAAATTTGATTTAAATTACAAATTCGGAACTAATGTATCAATACCAGTTTCATGAGAAACTTATGTTTTTTGGGCATGTTGAATTGATGGCATATATAACAGTGATACCTTGGACACAATTCCACTTAAATCAAATACTTGTCAATGAAATATTCTAAATGTTTAAAACATAAAAAAATTATAAAGTGAGTTTCAATAAATTCCGTTCGGGTAATTGTATGCAAGTATTTAAAAGTTAAATTATCACTTTGCTATTTTTTTGTATATATATCAATAAATGTGGTATTTCATTTATTATCATTTTCAGAAGTTAATTTCTGCTTCCTAGTCTCAAATGAGTCAATATTGCTTGATTTTGAGAATCATATCTGATTCAAACTACGGAAAGGAATTATATCCATAATTGAAATGTATATCCCACATGATTTATGTTTTTGATTTAATGTACTGTAAAAGTTTTTATGTAAAAAATAGCAATAAGCTTATTATTAAATTTAAATGATGAAAACAGATTTTTAAAAGTAAGATTTCTTATTTGCTACTGATAATTCATAAATGTAGTTAAACATTTAAAATAATTACTTAACTACCATATTTTCCAAATTTTTGTATGGAAAATTAAGAATTTTATGTAATTAATTAAATATTACAAGGATTAATTATTTTACTATTAAAATATATGATCTAATATTAACACAATGTCTTTAACATAATAAAAAAGGAAAAAATTACAAAAAAAGATACATTTCAAAATTGAGAATGAATGAGATAATATAACACTGAATTTATATACAATGATAAAACAATCTCAGTCAATTTAAAACTTATTATACCTAATTCATTTTAAATAGGTATATGTCCTTTTTAAAATGAAATATTTTGAATATTTCAAATTTTGTGTATATTTTAATTCTTATATTTTAAATTTGTCATGAAGTCAGGTTTCTATTCTATCAAGTTCACAATCAAGGAATAAACACAAATTACTTTCATTTGCAAATAAGTACAACATAGTAGAAAAAAGTATAATATAACTGAAATGTATAATTCAAATGAATTTTTTAAATATTATCAGATTCAGAAAAATTAGAGTATGACTTTTAATAATAATTCCTGTCATAATTTTTAAGGCCAAAATAATAAAAATATTTGAAAAATAATTCCATATTGAGTGTGGTTTTAAAATTGCAACAAAGACAAATAAAATTTTCTGAGCAGTATATTAACTAAGTAAGCTACAAACATGTATTGGTTTCTTTAAGTGACATAGGCTGATGGACATCCCCACTCTAAATCAATCATCAAGTGGTTAGGGAAAAAGTGGATTTACGTCTCATCATGAATTAGAGGCTTTTGCACTCTTGGTAACTGCTATGGGGGTATGAACTAGCTTTGTAGTGAAAGCACTAAGTGTGTTACCACTTCAAGCAAATTTTAAAACAAGATTCTTCACAGAACCTCAGAAGGTTATGGGATTAAAGCAATTGTTACAATTCTTTCATTTTGAAATTTTATTCTATCAGTAGATGAAGTTAATGTAATCTAAATTTTTGTTATTCTTTCTTTGATTAATAATAAGAATATTTTTTTAATTAGATTGTTAAAGCTCTTCACTATCTGAAGGAAAGACATGGAGTGATACATAGAGATGTAAAGCCCTCTAATATTCTTTTAGATGAAAACGGAACTGTTAAACTATGTGATTTTGGCATTAGTGGACGATTAGTAGATTCAAAGGCAAAAACAAGATCAGCTGGTTGTGCTGCTTATATGGCTGTAAATATTACATTAAATTGGTTATACATGTTTTGAATAAGTAAACTTACCATTTTTTTTATATTAAAACTGTGCAATAAGTATTATTAGTTGTAAAAAGAATGTCAATGAAATATATTTCTAAGTTTATTTTGTGGTAACATGCCTGTCTTTATTTCATTACTGGGTACTAACTTCAATTTCTGATAACTCTTAAATTTATGATGAATCATTATAAAAAATTTTATTTTGTACTATTTTTTTAAAGTTTCTAAAGCAAAGTTTTCATGACATTCATTATTAATTATTTATTTTTAAATTTGAAACTGATAACACTTTAAGAAAAGAAAATTCAACTATTTTTTTCCTACAATGTTTGCAAATTAATGCTTGCCAAATATCTCAATTTCCAAACTTAGTAACTTTGTTAATGCATTGATTAACAATTAATTATATATAAATATGCATCAAATAATCAAAGAGCTTGGATGATTCCAAAATTAAAATAATTAATACTAAGTAAGTTTTGTTACCACTTCTTAAATTTTTATTTGTATATAACCTTTACACATTTGTACTTCATTAAATTTTTTAAATTACATGTGAATAAAAGTTTAGATCAATGAAATGAATTATTCTTATATTGAATTCCTATAAATGTTATAAAAGTAAATTTCAAAACAATGCAATCATTGTACTTGATCATTGCATAATTGTTTTTCTTAAAAAATGAAAAAATATTTTTTATGTTGTAATTAGCAGTAAACATTTATTTTATTAATTTGTGTTAGCATTAACTATTTATGCTTATACATCTAGATCACTATATTAATTTTTACTTACATGGAAAATAATTGTAATTCTGTTTAATGTTTGTAGAAATCTTAGGGATTAATTTCTAGATTTTTGATGTCAATTACTGCCAATGATTTTTGCATAAAATTAAAACTCGCTTTCAGTTGTTCTTTGTAGTTAATCTGTGATCAGAATTTTTATGCAATAAGAAAAGTTTCACCTATTCTTTGATAATGGCACTAAATTTCAGTTTTATATTCTTTATGAGTGTATTCTAGTAATTTGTATCAAAAATTTATTTAAGTATTGAATATTTAATTTTTGTTTCAAATATTTAATGCTAATATAGCCTTATTTATTATTTTTTGTAGGATTGTAGAAAATTTTAATCTATTTTGTTCAAATTTTAAATTAATTTCTCTCAATATCATTTCTATTATTTTAAAATATAAAATATTAGAGGGATGTCTTAATTCCTCATAACTTAGTTTTGATAATTTTGTACTCCAATAGTATTATTATAATTTTTGTATTTTAGCCTGAACGAATTGATCCTCCTGATCCTGAACGTCCTGATTATGATATTAGAGCTGATGTCTGGAGTTTAGGAATCTCTCTTGTAAATATTTATTTTTTAAATTAATTTTGCTCTATGTTTAATTATGGCTAATTCATTTAATAAAATTTTTAAATAAATAACATTTGATTTAATAAATATTTTTTAGTAATTTTCTTAAGAAATCCAAAAATATTTTTATTAATTTGAAATATTTTCCATTTTATGATCTTTTCTTACTTTTAATGTTAAGTATTTAATTGGATTATACTAATGGAAAGTTAATTTATTTTTTATATTAACTTGCAAAATAATGAATGAGGATATGCAAATTAAAGTTTTTGATTTGTAAAATTATATTGCATTACTGCTCTGAAAATACAAAAGCAAATTATTTATTCTTCAAATAAGCTTTGCTGAATTTTGTAATCAGTTTGTGTCTGTGAGTGTCTCTTGATAAATATAATTTAACAGTTTATTCTTTTATTTGGAAATGTGCTATTCAATTCATTTTTGTTTGTTTAGAAAAATAAATAGCACTTTAAAATTGATTTTTAGGATATATTTGCATCTTATTGCAATGAGCTTTGTTAAGAAATATTGTACCAACAAATATAAATGTGTCACTTATAATTTAATGTTTTACTTAAAAGATATTATGATAAATTTATAACAATGACATATTAGGCATATAAATTAATCTCAAGACTCACCATGGCTTGGTTAATTAGCACTCTTGAGAAAGAGGGGGAAAAAAAATAAAAAAAGCCCTTGGGTTTAATTCCAGTCAGTCTTGAACAATGAGAGATGAATACATTTCTGCCCTCTATATGCATGTTTGTTGAAGGAACCACAACAAATGTCCAACTTTAAAATGTATGTGTACTTAAAAGTTTTCTAGGTTTCCCCCTTAGCAATACTCGAATACTGCAAACTGTCCATGGAAAGTCCTTAGAAAGCAATTTAAGTTGAAGATATTGAAATATTTTACAACTCATTATGCAATGTCCCTGTGATTTGTTTGATTACATTGTTGATTAGAAATTCAAGTCTTTTTTAATATATTATATTTACTTATTCAAAAGAAAGAAATAGCTAACTGTTCTTGATAAATATGATATTTTCTTAACCCTAATACTTTAAATTGTACCATAAATTATAACTATATAACTTTAAAAAGAAATTTATTTATGCTTATGGAAACTTGTAACTTTTATCTGTGCTATGACATTAATTGAATTAAAATTGCAGGTCGAGCTTGCTACTGGTAAATTTCCATACCAGGATTGTAAAACAGATTTTGAAGTTTTAAGCAAAGTACTACAAGAAGATCCTCCAAGACTGCCTTCTAATTTAGGATTTTCTTTAGATTTTTGTAGTTTTGTTCAAGTGTGGTAAGTATTCTTATTTAAATTAGAACTTGTTACTTTTTGTTTCATGTAATTAGTTTGTGTATCTATAATTAAATTTATTTAATTATTTTTGCATTTATACATTTGCATGAAAAACTTTTTATCACTATATATGTCTTAATTTGCTAAATAACTTTTAAGTCTATTGATAAAGTAAAAAGGCTTCTGTGATTTTTTTTTTTTACTCTTTTGTACAGTTACTTAAGTAATAAATTTTAGCTTATTGTCTTTAAAATCCTAAATTGATGAAAACTTGCAATTAAATTGCTTGTTTTTTAGTTGTTTAAATTTGAAAGCATTTATATTTCAAATTTATAATTTGAAAAACAACTGTTTACATTTTAAAGCATGCTTAAAATATAATAAAATAAATATTATTTGCTATGGGAAAATATTATTTTTCTGGCAAATATATTCTCTTAGTCTTGATAAAGAATAAAATGGAAAAATAAAGTAGTGATATATTCTTGTAAAGATAATGAAAAAGGTGTTAAACTGTTAATTTAATTAAAAAAAAATTAAAATATTACTTCCAAATTGTTTCCTTATTCATCTTTTTTTTTACCTTCCACTATTATAAAATATTATTTAATTATATTTTTCAAATAATATTAAGAGTTATAAATTTTTCAGCTTAACAAAAGATTATAGAAAAAGGCCAAAGTATCGTGAGCTACTGGTGAGTTCATTATCTTTGAATATCCTGTTAATTTTAGTATTCATAAATTTATATAGTTTCATGTATATACTTTAATATTAATAAAATGTTTAAATTGAAATCATTTAATTGAAAATTGCCTTTGTCAGATACTTTTGTTAAAAAAAGGCTGTAACATTAAATATGGCTTAGATTCATTTTTCACATCTTGAAACATATTTATTGTGTACAGCTTTTCCAAATGATTAGTTGGAAATTATTTTTTACACATTCATCTGAGTAAATTGGTTAATTTCTGTCATATAGTAAAAAAATTGCAGTTGATTCTCATTGATATGACTGAATTGTTAACACTGTGGCCTTTAGTTCAGCCCCCATGAATCAATTTTCGCTTCAAATGTGAATGTTTGCAGTTTTCAGATTAACTAAACCACCCAACTGCAGATTAGTAAATTCTTGTGTTGGAAAAGTTAATGTGGAATAAAAAATGTTTTTCATTTATACATGAAACCCTTCTTCCTGAATGTTATCAGACACTAGATAGTTCATTTTATACTTGTCTAATATAATGAAAAAATTAATTTTTATTTCCAGTTTTATAATTTTTAAATTTAAATCTTTAACAAATTGTTAAATTTTTATAGTATTTTCATGATAATCTTTTTCACTTTAATTTTCTATTTGCATTTCACAATACTTTACTATATTTAAATTGAGGTATAAAATGTAAAACATTTTTGACAATCCTCAATATTATTAAAATCAATTGTGTATCAGTACTCATTTAATGTACCATTAATTAGCATATAAAAGTAACAAATTTCACACTTATTATTATGACAATAAACTAATTTCTCAAATTGCTATTAAAGATACGTTCTTATATTTGTAACATAATATTTACAATTTTAGGAGCACAACTTCATCAAAAGATATGACAAAGCAAATGTGGATGTGGCTGCATGGTTTGCTTCTGTGATGCAGAAGAGCTCCTCTCGCACATTCAGGTTTAGGTATAAGTGACTGAATTCTGCTGAAAATATTGTTAAATTATCCTGCTGAAGATTCATGTTGCTTAACCCCATATTGTTGCCAAATTCATTGAGTTCCTGTCAAGGCAAAAATTAATTAATTAATAAACAATCAATGGGGAGAATGTGGGAAAGTCAGTGTCTCATATTTACTGTTTTTGGCATTGTCAGAAAAATAAGGTGCTCCATTTGTGACTCATTTTGCTCTTAGTGAGTAAAGAAATTTTCTCCTATGAGTGTTGAAATACAACTGATTTAAAATGTATGCAGGGCAGTTAACAAATTGTCCCCAGCAAGATTATTTATCGTTCAGAGAATAATTTTTGATACCAAACTGTTTAATGATAAAATGAGGATGGCTGGGAGTGTTTGTTATTAAGTGCCACTATTTTAGTGTCATATCAGCATAATGTGATATCTTGCCTAATTAGAAAGGTAATAACTAGTGTGTGCCCTGTATTGTGTGGTTGTTGATGACTTCCTTTCTTTTCTGTGCACTTACAACGAAAGGTTGTTTTTCCAAATATATAATTGGAAAAGAATGAAAATGTGTGAGAAAAGAATAGCAAAATACTTTTTGCTGCAATTATTACATTTTTGGAAAAGTTTGTTTTATATTAATATATTATGATTTAACTTTTGTTTAGCTTGATAGTATGAATTTTTCATGTTTGCCCCTACTGTATATTTCATATTTATTTTATGATATTTATTTGAAACTGGGAATAAGTGTGTTTTAGTGTATATTTATTAAAATTAATGTAATTCGACAATATATTACAAATATTAACTGAAGGAATAGTTTTCCTGAAATTTAAAGTTAAATGAAAATTATGTCCAGTATTTTTTATAAAATATTTTTCAGTGCATTTGTACACATTTATTCCTTTCAATAGCTTTCTGTAAATTGGTTAGCAATTGTTAATTTACAAAAAAATTATTTACAATAAATTCTGAGATATCAATTTAAAAATCATTCTGCTGTCAATCATAGAACTTATGAGAGTTGCAAATGCATCTGTAAGTGTAATACTTTAAAAATAATTTTTTAATTGTATAAGTTTTAATTGAAAAATTTCTCATTATTTAATAAAATACATTTTATTCTGGTAATAAAAGATATCTTTTAATGTTTTAAATTGATTTTTACATTTGCAAATGTTCTTTTCTTTAATCCTGGTGCTATACTGAATTTTGACCCGGTAATTTATTTTCTATTTAAAAAAAATTACATTAAAAAGTAATGTTACCTTACAATATTTTTATAATTTAATTTTATGAAGTTTTATTAATATTTAAAATGTTTGATTATTTTGAAATAAATATGCAGAAATTAAACAATTTTGCATAATACATCCTGATATGATCATTAATCCTCTAAAATTGCTTTGCAGTTATTATTTTAATTGTAAAGAATTTTTAACTTAGTAACTTTTCTGTAGCAAAGGTATATATATGATAAATACATGGCATATGATAAAAGGATGCATGCAAAAAATTAAGTTGTTCCTCTATTTGTAAGTCTCAACGGGTATATTTTAAGTGCCTTATATTTTATTTTTGTCATTCTTGTTAATATGAAATGATTATTCTATTTGCTAGTTTCATCTTTCTTGCTAATATAATTGCTTGACTTCTTGAACACAAATTTTCATAAGCTGAATTAGAATGGAAAATCTTTAATGATTCATTTCTGAAGTCAGTATTAATATAAAAAAAATGTAAGTAAAATAAATAAAACATTTCTTAGTTGTGGGTGTAAGCTCTCTGTTCACTAATAGAGGCAGTTTTTAGGAAATATTTCAAATAAAGCTAATCTGAAAAGAGATCTAATTTGAGCTTTTTTTCCAGTTTACTATTATAAAGTGTCATCATTTAAGAGTCACTATTTACATATTCCAGTTAAGAGTAATGTGATTTATTTTTTATAAATCCAGGAAGAAAATATGATTAAACTGAGGATTTTCTCCCCAAGTTTGATCATTTTTTAAAATAAATAATTGATATTTTATTAACAAGTTTTAATTTGCATAAAAAACCCAGAAAATTATTTTTCATACATTTTGTCTTTTTATGTTATAACAAAACTATCTTCAATTTTTTATTTATGAGATCTTATTTCCCTTTGCTTTTAGAATACAATATTTTAATAGGGATATGGTTTTACTACAATGAGGAATATGTTATTTATTCAGAAACTTGAACATCTTAAATAAAATATGCTTTATAAAAGCTATGCTATATGTGAAAAAAAACAGTGCTAACTGAAAACTGTACATTCAGTATTTTGTTGAAATGTGAGTAAATTGGATTTTGTACATTTCAAAAGTAATTATTAGTAATTTAATATGAATTATATTAAAAGGATTTATTACTAATTAAAAAAAAATTCTATTTATTAAATGAGATTGTATTTAAAAAATTGTAATGATATGTATTAGAAGATACACTAGAAGTTTTTAATTTGTTACTAGAATATTTTAATATGTTGCGTGATTAATTTTAAATTAGGATTTTTATGTCTTTTAATAATTATTATTTATGTGTTTTTCTTATATTGTTTATCAAGGCTAAACTATATATACTAATTGTATTAATATCTTCATTTTTTAACTTTGCAATTAAACTCTGAAAAATTCATGTCAACTCTACAAGACTTGGTTTTTTCAAAATATCATTCTTTACATAATACATAATATAAATTATATGATGTTAAAAATATATTAAGATCAGAACTTGCACCCATGCTTGGAACTTCTGCTGTTAGCTTAAAGGAATATTTATTAAAATATATTAGTTGTATATTTTTGAAGAAATCAATCAGTAGATAATTTTCAAATGCATATTTTAATTCTAATAAAAAAAAATTTATTAATGTAATTAGTAGGTATTTGTTAGTGATGTTATTTTACTTTTGTTTCATGTTTTCAAAAATAAATTGATCTGAATTATTTATCAGTTACTATATATTCCTGTACATAATCCACGAATTATGTATTAAAAAAGTTTCGAATTTTGTTCTGTGTATTGTACGCTACTGTGTATAATCTGATTAAAAAAAAAATTCTATTGGAAAAGCTTATAAAAAGTTTTGGAACAATTACTGTTTGTTTCAAAAAATAAATAACAAGTGGCATCATGATACAGCTGAGTTATTTCAGCTATAATCAGCTTTGTCCAATTATATTCAAGAACGAATTTGGTTCATCAGAAAAATATTACTGTTGCAATTCGCTAACATCATTTAGTCTTGACGTGAGTTATTTAGTTTTGAAAATATTCAAATTCGTATATCATATGGAAGCGAAAACGTTTAAGCTACACAACAAATTTTAAAATTAAAGCTATGGCACAAGAAAAAAATGTGGATGAACGTTTTAATGTGAAGTAAAAAAAACATTTACAGTACCAAAAAAAAAAAAAAATCAATACACAGTTCAAAAATATTTCATTTCTTACATTTAATTATTAAAAGCAAATATGTATTTTTTAAATACATCTAGCATCGTTTTAAAAGTTATTAGAAACTAAAAATCATTATGTGTTTTACTAGATACTTCTCTGAATTATCACTTAGTTTATCAAATTTTTAAATGAGATGGATTCAAAGATATCTTTTTAGTAATAAATGTTTTTTTCTGTGCAATTTATTATATTTTCAATCATGCATTTTTTTGTTTTCTGTGGCACTTATTTTATCAGCGGTGTATATTTTCAATTATTTGTTGAAAAAACTATTGTGGATTATATACAGGAAAATATGGTAATTAAAATCAACTTATTTATTTTTATTGTTTGTGTTATGATTTTAAATCCCTTCTTATACTTGTTGCTTAATGGTAACAATGTATCAAATGAATTATTAGCTAGACAAATTATTTTTATTATATTAATACCTCACTTATTTCTAGCTAAACATTAGAAATAAAATTGTAGGTGTTTTTTTTATATATATATATTTATACAAGTCTGGTTTACATGAGGATGAATGATTATATCAAGTGAGAGCTACATTTTTTTTTATGAATGTGCCATAGCCATTTGTTAATCTATTTTGTCTATTTAGACATTGTAGTGCATTGTTTTATTTTCTAACTTGTTGATAATGGATGAATGTAAACAAATAATACCATAGTTATTGCTGATACGGTGTATACAAGATTGCTGATGTTTTAACTGCTCAGTGTTGTGAAGCAAATCATCTTGTTGAATGAAGTGTTTGTTAGTCAGTAATGTCTAGCTATAATATGGTTACTATTCTACTATGGAATACCTATCTGAGACTCATTTGTTGTTGCATTGTTGTTTTTAGAAAGTGTACAAATTGTGAATACATATGAAAAATATTTATGTAAGCCAACATCTTCCTAAATTGTGAAAAGTAGTAGTTTCTGATATAAAGCATGGTATCAGTAAACTTTGAATAAACAATTTTTTATATATTTGCCATTTCTTTGTGTGCTTAGTGTTTTTTTATGGAGGGGGTAATTGCATATTTGAAATAAAATTTAGTTATAAAATACTTTATTGATATTTTTAAATGATTTCATGCACTTATAGTCAGTTAAAAAAATTAACTTAGATCAGTAAAGGTAGATTGCATTTGAATAGTAAATTTTTAAAGTAGTAGTGTTGAAAGCTTAGTATTAACGAAACCAGTAGAATAAAACTAATATTTATTGAAAAAAACATACAAAAATGACTAAAAGAAAATAAATGCGTTTTATACATATAAAATTTTACAATTCTAACAATTAAATAACAAATTTATTTAGACAATAATTTCAATATTATTAAAAAATTCACATAACATAAAATAAATAAAAACGACTAGAAATATATATGTATCACAATAATCTTCAAAAGAATCTAAATTAGTAATATAATAAATAGTTCAATAAATTAATTATAATACATTCAAACAAAATAATGTTCCTATAATAAATTTAAAACAGCCAAAAATATACATAATTGGTCAAAATTCAACTTTGATAATATTATAAAACATCACAGTCTGAAATTTTAATATTTGAAAATTCAACTTTTATTTTTTTCAAATTCTCAATTCATTAAATGTTTCACTTCTAAATTTTAACAAAAATAGTTTTAAATTCTCATTTCACAAAATTACTCATTAAAAATATGAATAAATGGAATTTTTCATTTATAGAATTAATTTACAGCTTAAAGCATAATTTGAACAGAAAATTTGTTTTATTTCAATTTGACTACTGTTTCAATAAAGAATTTTGAACAATAACATTAAGTATTAATTAAATTCTTATGCAAATAATTCAATCCATTTTCTAAAGTTAAATAAGGTCATTGGTTACTCTTGAGACAAAATATGCCCCAACTCTTCTATTAAAAACTTTAATCAACAGTGAAAGTAAATTAGATGATATAATGTATATAGTTATATTTCAATCCTAATTATCGTTCTTAAGTATAGATTTATGGATCTTTTATAAAATTTAATACAACAGCAAATTGAATATTTGCAATAATTACTTAAGAATAGAAATTTATAATATACTTAATTAGAATAAAATAAGATTTAAAATTAAAAAAATTTCATTGAAAAATTAAATATTTAATAATAAAGAGTTAAATATCACTTAAAAGTTTGAGGTATTTAGATGTCATGTGAATGTGTGTGTGAGAGTTCTCTCATTATAAGTACATACTTGTCAACTTTTGAAAATTATACATGATCTCTAGATTTTGTGTCTCAAAAATGTAATTGTTTTACTATGACACAAAATATTTCATGTTTAGATCATAATGAATAAAATAATTATAACTTCGAAAAATACAGAAGTTTTTTATGATTGTAAGAGAGATTAAAATCATCAGTTTAAAATTATATGCATATGACTGCATGTGTATTTAATTAAAAATAATAGCTAGAATATTCAACATGTGAATGTTCATGTTTTTTTAGGAAATTTCTAAAAAATTTTTAACAAGATGTTAGTTTTTGAGAATCTTAATTATTAAATTCATAGATTAAGTAATACACAGGTTTTGTAAATTTAACATTCTTTAAAATTAAGATTAAAAACTTATTGGTATATATGAAATGCTTTTTTTTAGCTTGTATTCATCAATAAAATTTCACAATGATAGTATGTTCCTATTCTAAATTTCTGAGCAAAAATCTGAAATTCAAAAGTTCTAGATTTTCATTCATTAAAATGAAATTAACAGATAAAAATCATTTTTTTTTTTTTTTTTTTTTTGATAATACTAGATAATTTTACCAATCTTATTGGTCCACCTTTTCAAAATACCCTTTTTTAAATCAATTGATGAGTGTGCTCAAACAGAATTTTCAACAATACAAAAGGAATTAGTTTAAAAAATAGTACAAACTTTCCTTAATGCTAATGCATGAAATAAATGTCCTATAAAACCTATTATTGTAAATCTATTTAAGTCTATTTAGAAATCAACTAAAAGTTGTAAATAATTCTTAATAATTTGAAGAGATACAATGACTGAAAACATAAAATCCTAACACATAGAACCAGATACAGACAATGTAGCATATATTTAAAACAGGACAACTAGTGTGCTCGTGTCAGTTAATCAGTGTTGTCCTTGAAAAAGAATACTTCATGCAATGAGGAAAGAAATTACATACTATTATATAAATAAAAGAAAAATTTATTAACCTTTTTAATAGGTAATTTAAGATAAAGAATCTATAGATAAATTAAATAATCTATTTTTATTACAAACTGAAAATGTCTAGGATTAAAAAATAGAAAAGGAATGACCTTTAGTTTGAAACTGATCAACTTAAAATGTAAACAGTACAAATATCATTTTCAAAGTTTATGATATTTTTGTCACTGATATTTGTAATGGAATTTAAAAGAGTTCTTATCTTAATGAAAAAGAAATTCACTAATCATAACTTAAATATTTAACAATGATTAAGTTTTCTAAGTCTAGAACTTGAAATGCCCGAAAATTTAAAAAAAATGCATTTTTATTTTACTGATTGTGAGCATATATCGAAAATTCAACTCTTTTTTTTTTCTTTATTTATAAAGAATGTACAAAAACATGTAACTTAATTCTGTTCAAAAAGGTTTTTAGAAGAAAATAATAAAATTTATTTTTATGATATTTAAAGAGTTCTATTGCTTGAATAATCTAATTCATAACAATTCATCTTTTAAATTTACTACATCTTTATAAAAAATGTTATCTAAAGAATAGAAAACACATGATTTATGTGAATATGAAGAATTTTAATGGACGAAAATTTTTACTTAAGTAATTTCCCTAAAGTTGACAGGTATGTATATACAATTTAAGTAAAGTAATAAAATAATTTAAGAAATTAGAAAGTACCATTCTTGGTTACACACATTTTTTTCAAACTGTCTGCAGTAAACTTTAAATGAGTTAATAGCATTCTTACTGCAAAGATAGACACTTTAAATATTGTTCTAATATTTCATTACAAACAGAATCAACATATTTAATAACTACTAAAAGAATTGTTTAAGATATTTCGAGAATAGATAGAGATTATAAGTACATGCCATTAACCAAGTAATCAGCATCATGGGCTAATGCTCGACCTTTTCGGGACATTCTCTTGCGTATTGTTTTTACTCTGTAAGCCAGAAAAATAAAAAGTAAAAATGTAACTGTCAAACCCATTACTAATGCAAGAATAGCACTGTTAGCTTCTTGACTATGTGCCCTACTGGACTGATATAATTCTGTAACAGACATTTTGAAATCTAAAACCGTCTTTTGGACAGGTTTAGGATGTGGCGTAGATTTCACTATGATCAAAGAATCCTGAGGAAGTTCTTTCCCTAAAATGAATAATATAATATATTGGGAATGTTGAAAGGAAGTAAAAGCAATTAAATATATTTAACGAAATTATGTTATTAAATATTTAATTCATTTAGTTAAAATAAATCTCAAGGTATTTGCATAGCATTTGAACTTATTTCATTGTTATCATAATTTAAAATTACTTCAGATGAAAAATGAAAGAATGTGAATATGAAATTATAATATACATAACTGAATTACCAGACATACTGTTTTCAAATAGCACAAAAGAAAACTAGTTAAAGCATATAACATGAATGCTTCATTTGCCCTATTGATTAATTCCATAAAACAAGAACTTGAGAAAAATTACAAAATATATTATACATAATAAATATATATATTTATACTACATTCTTACATATACTTATCATATATAAATAATATCATATAATAATATTGGGTTGAGTTAACATTCGTTATAAGAAAATTTATTCTGAATATTATACAATTCAATATGAAAGCTTTGATGAAATTCAAAAAGTGGAGTTAATCGATTTAGCTTTATATATGCGTTAAATTATGATTTGTGCATCAAATGAAACATTTTATAACCAGTATATCAAGGAATTATTGAAATCTTTAATCTATAGAGATTAGAATATTATAAATATTACATATTAATAAAGATTTTTTACTTGGATTGTTCTTTAAAAAAAAAAAAAAAAAAAAAAGCCCATTTTTGTTGCATATAATTAAACTTCAAAATTGATATAGTAGGGGAAAAATGAATTTATAATATTTGCATAAATAATGCTTTAAATAATTTTATAAATTTCAAAGCAAAATGCCCAAAAATAGTCACTTTATGCACTCTGTGGAATATTACACAGATTACTGAAATAATTATAAAACACTTAACCATAAAAATTTTCAATTTTTTAAAATAAAATTTGTGTGTTAGAGAGAGAGAAAGATATTTTGAAATATGACCTATACCTAAACAATACTGAAATACAGTGCTTTCTTTAGAAGTTTCTTTTTATCTGGCAGGTTTTTATTTACGAGAATAACTTCTATGAAGTATTTCTAATGTATGAAGCATAATGCTGTTAACAAGATCAAGTTTGAACTGTGTATTATAACTGACAACACATCAATTATATATACAATATCAAGACTATCTAAAAATATTTTCTTCAATACTTTTTTATTTCTAATAACTTCCAATTTTTTTTTTTTTTAATTATAATCCATGTAATACAGAATCATTACATATTATTGATATAACAATGACTCTGTACATAGGCAGAACCTACATTTTTGTTTTGCATTTACAAGAGTAATTGGATTTATATCTTTTTAATATTATAAGTTAATAGAAAAATATTTTTTATCTACTTCATCAAACCTACTTTTATTCTTTGAAATATATATTTTCTTCAGCTATTTATCTTTTTGCATTCCTTTAGAAGCTCTTTCTTGAGCTTTAGAATGCAATATACACTGACGTGACCTGATATTAATTTGTCTTCTAATTACAATGGTGAATAATAAATATCTATCAAAATACAATATATGAAGTCTAAAGCATATTGCATCATTGTCAAAATAGTTAACTAGAAAATAAATAGATTTGATAACTTGGAATAGAACATTTTACTTTTACTTGTGTATATTATTATAGATCAAACATAATTAGAAATTGATTCACACAGCATGAAATATTTCATTATAAATATAGCATTTTTTTAATAAGGATATAAATTGTTTCGACTCAAATATTTTTTAAAGACATAAAATTTGCATCAATTATAACACATTTTGGAGTCAATGTCGAAAGAAAATTTTTATTCTAATGTTGTAAAACAAACTAGAATTTCACCATTGTTTGGTATTTGTAATTATATGTGTGTGTCAAATAGGGAATTCTCAATAAAAAATAGGCAAAGACCTTTTGTAAGAAAAATATCAATCAAACAAATTATTAGGGGAAGGAAAAAAGATGAGAACATGGAATATTTCTGGCTCAATTACTGATAAATTCCAAGCTTATTTACAATTATTTAAAGTACAATCAATAAAAAGTGCATGTGAAAGTTTACAATATCTAATATCATGAAATCCAAGAGAAGACAAGCTTTAATGCAATAAAAAATGTTTAAGATCTTATAATAATAAAAATATCATTTTTTTTTAAATCTAAGATGTAAGATACAATATATAAAAAAACTCTATACAAAACGATTAAAATTTAGATACATTTAAAAAAAGGAACATGTTATAATTGAATTCATATGTCTGGGATCTTTATTTTCTTATGCAATACTTACAATTTATAAATTCGCGATTATAAGACAGAGCTTTTATTAAGAAACCAGATAATTGTTCCTCATATTTTCATACTAAACACATAAAATACTAGTAAAAGTTTAATTAATGACAATAGCTGTAAAAGGGAAGAATATATTTAGCATATTTTCAATAAGGAAAAAGAAAATAAATTATTTTTCAATATAGCAAAAGAAACTATTTTCAATAAGAAAAGGGTAAATAACAAAAGGCAAATTACTGCATTATTTTGGCATAGAGAAAGTAAACTTTCTTGTTGTCTACAGTCATTTTCCTCAAAGTTTACTTGAAAATTTTAATGCAAAGTTTGACTGGATGCACTTTTGACTGGACTGACTTTTACAAATCAATTGCGCCTGGTTGTTTAGGGCGTCGTTCTCGTTACCGAAAGGCAGTGAGATTGAATTCCGTCTTTGCCAAAGATCTGTTGTGTACACTAATGGCAACTGGGTGTGCAATTTATGTTGGGTCGCAATGTCCACCATATTGCCATTCCAAATTAATACCTCTGGGGGTAGTTGGAGCCAGGCTATGGATCTTCTCTGGCTGCAATTTCTAAGTTGAAAGACCTAGATGGTGCTGCCATCTTTGAGCCATAAGTCGCACTTCAACCTTTGTATGAGGGTGCTCTACTCAAAAATGAAAGACACTCTTTCTGACTTCATTTGCCCAGCCCTTGACAGGCGAGATTGGCTTCATCAAGTGTCATAACATCAACACACAAATCAATTTATTTCTTTTCTAATTTTATTTATAGAGGAATTTATTAAAATTCATAAAATTGTGGATTATTAGAAAGTATCATCAATTTGTACATTTATGGTTAGAGTATCAATTTAACTAAGCTATGGACAAACAGTAGCAGGTGAATTTTTTTTACATTAACTTCAATTTAATTTTTCAAAAATCAAATCAACTGAGTTCACTACATAAATCATTTGCAACACCTAATAATGAAGTATTATTGTAGATAAATCATCTACGATTAAAATGCTTTCAATTGCAAACCATAAAACAAAAATATCAATTATTAGAATTCTAAGAATACTTTACTCCTGGTAACAAAGAAAAAAAAGCTATTTAGAATACCTTTCAACAATAGGAGCAAGTAGTATTATCTGTTAAAAAACATTACCTTCACTTCTTTTCATGTATAAGAATAAATTTAAAAATATAGGCAAAAGAAATTGTTGCCTGCATTTTACAGATGAACTAGATGTGGCCAAATGTTAGCACTGCATATATATGCAAATTAATTAAAGAACTAAAATTATTAAGAAAAAACTTACTCTCATTAACTTCTTTGGCATCATTCTGTGCATGAGGTTTGGTTGCTGCTTCTTTATGTTTCATTTCATACTGATATGGATGGTGTGGATGATCTAGAGTAATAATTTTGAAATTTAGTTAATTTTTAAATAAGACATAATCTAATTAATATTAATTAAAGTTCATAACTTCTTTAAATATCTTACATATAAAAAGTAAATACAATGAAACACTAATAAATTATTTTTCAATAAAATTATTAAATATCAATATTTTCTTAGCTCTGCATAATTTAACTTTTATTTCACATCATATTGAATGAAAAATCATCTTATTTTAATTTACTAAATTAAAATCATGATGAAATAATTGAGTACCTTATATCTGATGGAATAATTTTGAGTGAAAGATGACTCATGGAAAACTTTACTTGAATATTACCAGAGCATTACTTTAAAACTACTCATAAAATTAGAATTTTTTTTGCATTTTAATTTTATTTAATTTTTTTCCGTTTTTGCAGATTTTTTTATTTTACAAATACTTTGGTTATTTCCATTTAAAATGTTTTAATATTGTTCATTTTGAAATAAATTTCTATTCCCATTTTATGAGTTAAATGGAGAAATTTGATATCAATATAAATTATAAGATTAGAAGCTGGAATGTAGAATGGGAATTTTTGTGATGCTAACGTTATTCCTATTAATTAAATCTAATGGAAACCAAAAATTAAAAGAATAATTATGTGCTTAATGATTTAAAAAATATTTAATTAATACAAATTTCCTATAAATGAAAATCTTTGCTTTTGTGTAATTAATAAAACTACTTATGAAATATTTAAACAATACAAATTTTATTTTGCAACTTTATAATAGGTTTATTTCTGTAATGTATGATTTCAATTACATTAAAAACATTTTTATTTCTTATTTTTTAATATTTTGATACCATGAAACAGACTTGCCAAGTAAAGCATTTGAATGTCTGCCTGTAATTGCCATCTGAGAGAGCTCTTCATAGATAATGAGCCATATTTTTTACAAGAAAATAACTCCAAAGCATTCATCTTGAAAGATGTGCATGCGGAAAAGCAACATCTGCCTTCTGTTGTTCAATCGTTGCGGGGATTAAACTAGAGATCTTTTACATTTAAGAGCACTATCTTACCACTAAGTCATGATGGATGAGTTCTTTTAACATGTTCCAAAATTTAGAAAATATTCTAAAATTTACCAAGAAAATATAAGAAATGACAGATATATTATATTACAGTTGTGTTCTATATTCCTCATTACAAACTCAGGTTTCATTTTTGGAATTAGATATGTTGAAGTTTAGTCTATAAAGATCTAAATGGGATTAAAAGAACATTTTTTGGATGTAAACCTTGAAAAACCACATTAAACTACCATTTAATCGAAGTATACACTACACAATTCAGACTAAGCTCATTTAATGATTTTAGTGCCATAAGAAGCTCAGTTTCCTTAAAATTTATTATCATGATAGTTATGCAAATTATGAATTACCTTCAAATTCTATGTTTTCTTCTATAAATTTGAGTTTTCAGAAATTTTTCTACTGTTAAATTAAAAGAAATAAGATTATATATGGATGAATTAAGCTTACAAAAAATGAAGTATTGTGTCATTAATCAGGTTCAAATGATAAAATACTAATCATACAAGCAGGACTTCTCTTTATAAGTTATATTTCTTAAAACAAATATTTTTTTAATAAGTAATTTTTTAATAAAATGAGTTTTTTTTTTTTTACTTAACTTTTAGACAAAAAATAAAATAGCACAGAAAATAAAATAAGTACAGTACAACAGATCACATACAAAATATGAAGTACATAAGAAAATGTCAAAATTTCAGATTGCTTACCGAAATTCAAACTAACCTTGACATTTTACTTTATAACAACTTCAATGGAAAACATTTTACCAATTTTTATTTACTGTGCAATTTTTTTTGACACATGTTTTGACTATCACAAAATCTTTTAAAATCTTTATTATTTTGAGTAAGATTTATAAAATGAAAGTATTTTTTTGAAAATATATAGTAATTCAAAAATAATTCATTCATTAAAGATTAAATAAGAATTTTATAACAGACATATGTACTGTTTTTAAAGTTTGATGTTATATGTCACATAATTTAATTTTTTTTTTCACATTATTTAAGTGAAACCAAAACTTTTGATTGCAATTATTTACCAATTTTGTAATGTTACATTTCTCATTAGTTTGTTTAATATTTTTCAAACTAAGTTAAAAATTAGAAATAAATTTTCATACATAGTATATATCTTAAATAGTTTTACAACAAAAAAGAATGCTATTCATAAATAATTAAACAAATGCAGAGAAAAATGAAAATAATAAAAAATAGAATTTTTTCTTCCATAAGTTCAACTTTTAAATTTTACTTTAGCTGTCATATTGTCAATATTTTCTTATTTGCATTATATTTTCAAAAAAAGGTATTTGAACCCATAAACAAATAATTAATCTCAAATATATGAGGCTGATGTGACTCATGCATATGGATCATGAAGTATGATAGATATGGAAGTTTTACTATGTTCAATTTTTTACATTTATTGTTATTCAAAATAATGTATTGTAACTTACCTATTTCCATTGGTAATTGGTTTACCAAACTAGCTCTGATAAGATCATCACTATTGTACATTGAATCATCAATATTGTGAGACTGGTAGGTTTTAGCTTTTAAATTAGGGTAAAGCTGCTTCTGTAAAGTTTCATCATAAGTCAAGTAAGGTTGTTGTCTTTGAAGGGAAATCCTATGCTGTTTATACTTTTCAACATCAGATGCTCTATTAGTTTGAGGAGGTTCAGGTATAACTTTGGGAGGTTTACTGCAATATACAATAAAATATATAAATTATAGCACATTCAAAAAATAAATAAATAAAACTTATTAAAATTTTACACCGGTAACTCATTTTTTATATAAATTAGAAACAAAATTATTAGTTATATAAGTCTATAACTAAACTAGACTCAGTGCCACAACAGCCCCAATGGGGCCAAAGCCTACAATGACCATATTCGTTTTCTTGACTGAGGGTCATGGGGAGTGAAGCATATGCCCTAGTTAGGTGGTCAATCTAATGTGAAATTCCCTGTTTTAGTGTTTAGTTTAAAAGCAAACTTTGAATAACTTTTCCAAGCAAACCCAGCCTTGGAAATATGAAGTGCTATCAATATGCCACCAGGCTTATAAATCTATAACTGCAAATACTATTTGATTTTTCAGGATTTAAAATGCTATTTACAATTTTAATTAAAAATGTATTTAGGAAAATATATAAAACAATACTCTTAATTATAAAAATGAAAGATTAATGATTCATATATCAACAGGTATTCTTATTTTAATTGAATATATACACATATATATGGACATTCAGTGGTAGTGACTCAAAATCTTGAAACTAATATAGTTTCAGGCCCATCTTTGGAATTGAAAAGCAACTTCTATACATTTTCAGAAATTTTACACTAGTTTTTGATAGGTGACAATTTAAATTTATTAGCATAAAATCAGTTTAGACCAGTGATTCTCAACTGTTGTGTTGTGACATTTTTTGTGTGTTACCTAATTCTTATAGTATGCTTCCAAATTTTAGAAATGTATACACTAAAAATTATAATTTTTTTATTATGAATAAAGTTTGATTAAACCAAAGAAAAGCATGTAAAAAAAATTGTTTTAACTGTTAAGTACCATATTTTTTTATAGTTAAGAACTGTTTTTATCTTAACTGTGACCTTCCATACAGTAAAATAATTGCCTTTTATGAAGAAATTTCAAGTATTCCCAGTACCTACAATTACAATTTTCTGCATCTTATTTATGTGAATTTGAATTTTTAGTATTAACCACCATAATAACAAAAAAAGGTCCAGACAGTTAAATGTAGAAGATGATATGAGAGTAGCATTGTTGCAAGTCATTTTTACCACTAAATATAAATGAAATTATTAAAAAACATGAAGCACAAATTTCTCACTAAAGGTATCCTTATTATCACATTGTAATTAATTCCTTATTAAATGAAGTGTAGTTTTTGTTGCATATATTATTTTAAATTCACAATTATTTTCATAAACTATTATGCACAGTGCATTATAAATAAGTAAACAACTTCTAAACTTATCTTTTTCTTTGCACACTGCCAAATTTTGAAAACATTAAACCATGACAAAAGAAAAAGAACAGTAGATAATCACTGTTTTTGACAATCTAAAATGTCCTTGTGCATCTCAAAATTCAAGAAAATGACAAGAAACCAGTAAAAGCATGGAAAACACTTTGATGCCGTGATACCACTATCAAAATATTTCATAACTGGCATGATATAGTCTCACAAGAAGCGATTGCCAGACATCTACCATAACTAAATATTTTCTTTAGACTCTCAGCAGGGCCGGCGCTAGGGGTGGGCAACCTTAGAGGGCGGCAAATTGGCCCTAAAATCAAATTTCTCAAACTTTTAAACAATTTCTTTTTTTAAAATAATTGAGTTTTGACTCATAATATACTAAACTTTTTTTGTTTAAAATGAATGAAGAGAAATTAAAATGAATTTTATGCATTAAGATATTTGGAATCAAACCCCTAACACCCTGTATATATATAGGGTGTTTTTTAAACATACAGCAAAAATTTATTTCTTTTTGGTTCTACTTTAAGTTCCCTTTCTATTGGAGGTTTTAAAGATTGGAAGCACCTCGTTAAGATTTTAAATCAACATGAAACCTCTAAAAAACGTATCGAAAGTCAAAAGTCTTTGATTGAATTAAGTCAAAGAATACAGTACTCTAAAACGATTGACAGTCATTCACAAAGACTTATTACCGCAGAATAAATTATTGGGGCGAGGTGCTTCTACGATTTGTTTCAACAATAAAAATGCCTGCTCAAAATTGCTTAGCTTTCCGAGGTACAAGTGACAAACTTTACGATTTCGGTAACGGTAATTTTTTACAAATTATTCAATTACTTGCTCAGTTTGATCCAGTAATGGAAACCTAAAAATTCCTAAATTCCTAAAAATACACATAATAAATGTAATAAGATTAAAAACATGTTTTTATATCACCATAGTTTATATATTTCCTGATCTCCATTTTTCATAACATTAATGTCTCTATCTAATTGAATTGCAAGATACAAAATAGTAGAAGGTGATGTTTGATAAAATTGAATTTCTAGATAATATCAATTTCATTTTATAGTGAGATAAAAATAAATTCAAAAAATTTTTCAAGTCAAAGCTAAGAAACTAAGACAAACTTTAAAAAATATAAGAAACTCATCAATATATGTCACTGGAAAGTTTCGGAGTAGGTATTAAATGTCGTAAACAACTTAAATGAAGAATGAACATTTCTATATTGCTCATCTCAAATTATCACTCCCTATTCTATTTTGATTTTCATAAACCTTTAACTATTTAAAGCCTGTATAGGAAATTTAAAAATAATTAAGATTCTGTTTATATTCTTTTTAAGAAGTAGTCCAAATGATCACCTTTTCTTATAAGCAAAACAGTAGATATATCCTTTATTATATTAGAATATAGGGTGTTTCTCCTTTATGCCAGAAAAGAATGCTTTACCAAATCAACTTCTCTCATTTTACTTTTATCCAGATACCTGAATTCTCTTTACTTACTGTCAACTTTTTTTACATTATTCAAACATTTTGTTTATGGGGAAATCCGAATTGTTTTTTAAAAGCCAGAACTTTCTATTGATGATAATAAATTAGCAATCGATCAAGCCTAGTAATTAGCATCTTCTTCTTCTTCTTCTTCTTGAGCTTGTCAGATATGTGGCACCTCTGCATTGTTGCATTTTGTACCACGCTCCAAGCCCAATTTTTTCCTAGTTCCATTGTCTTGGGTCACCTACTTTGTTTATAAAGTCTGATAGGCCTAGGAGTAACTCTTTAGGATATGGATTACCTAGAGTAGTGAATCTTGTAAGGCCAAGAGCATCACACTCATATAGGATATGATGAGCTGATTCTACCCCTGCGTGGCATTTCCTACAAATTGGTTCCTGTTCAAAAAGTCCCATTGTATAAAGGTGTTTCCTGAAATGATAATGCCCAGTAATGAAGCCTACAATTGCTTGAATCTTCAATCTTGGGAGTCTAAGAATCTCAGATGCAATTTTCTCAGATGAGTTAAAAATCATACTTTTTGCATGTTTCTGTCCAGGAGAATCACACCAAACTTTGTTCATCTCCTGTTTTTCCCATTTTTGAATGGCCTTCCTTGTAGTCTTCATGTTGATCCTACAAAAGGGTTCCATTCTTATTGGATTGAAAGAGGATCCCTGTTTTGCAAGTTCATCAGCTCTTTCATTACCTTCTATTCCTATATGACCTGGCACCCAAATAAGAATAATTTTATTCCCATTTGCCAGTTCCTTAAGGAGATTTTTGCATTCCATTACAATTTTTGATTTGACTTGGAATGAGTAGAGAGCCATCAATGCAGCTTGACTGTCGCTGAAAATAAGAATACACTTACCTTGGTAGCCCTTCTTTAAATTTATCTGCAGACAGTTGGCGATAGCAAGAACCTCCGCCTGAAAGACAGTGGCATGTTCCCCAAGCCCTTTATAAAGATTGAATCTTGGTGCCATACCACAGACCCCCAGTCCTGAGAGGTTGCCTTTTTTTAATCCATCAGTAAACCAGATAAGATCATTGCTTTTTATTTCAATTGTGCTGTTTTTCCATTCTTCTCTGGTAGGAAAAACTACCTCGAATGGTCTTTCAAACACGTATGTTCTTTCCATGCTGTCTGAAGGCATTTGGAGAGTTGGGTGGTTGATTTTTTTTGGTAATAGTAGTATGACCTCCAGAAGAGACTTATCACACCACTATTTTAGCAATTTCATTCTATATGCAGTTATTCTGGCAGCGCTGCATATGAAGATATCTAGTGGAGTCAGGTCGAGAATTGCCTCTAGTGCTCTGGTAGGTGCTGTGGACATCACACCTGTGATACACAAGCAAGCCAGTCTTTGCAGACTTCCTAGCTTGTCCTTCACAGTTATCTGTTCCACCTTATACCACCATACCACAGATGCATATGTAGGCCTGATAAAAAAAAGCCTGTAAAAGTAGGCCTGACAATTTCTGTGTACATCCAAAACATCATTTTTGGTTGTAGACCCCAGTTTTTACCAAGCATGCATCTGCATGTCATAATGCATTTTTTTGCTAGATTGATTTTGTAGTCAACATGTTTATTCCAGGTGAGTTTTTGGTCTAGAATTAAGCCCAGAAATTTTACCTCAGAAGCAACGTTGATTTCAACCTCAAAAAGTTTTGGGATAAAGAATCCCTCCCTTTTTATTTTTCCTGTGAATTGTATAAGGATGGTCTTCTGTGGATTTATGTCCAGATTCCTTTCCTTACACCATTTGCCTACATAACTTAGAGCATTTTGCATTAGTTGACAAGTTATGTGAAAGTCTTTACCAAGGATGAGTATGACAATATTATCGGCACACCCCTGGTTATAGTAACCTATAGAATTAAGATGTTTTAATAGGCTATTTACAACCAGATTCCAAAGTAATGGTGATAATACACCTCCTTGTGGACAGCCTCTGGTTGTCTTCTTTTCAAATGTCTCATTGAAGATTTTTATTTGTATACCTCTATCCGAAAGCAGGATCCTAGTCCATAAACAAATTGCATGGCCAATCCCTGTATCCCTTAAGGCATTAAGGATGGATAGATGAGAGGTCTTATCAAATGCACCTTGGATATCTAGGAAAGTGGCTAAGGTAATTTTCTTTCTCTCCTGGGTGTCTTCAATCTTAGATACAAGCTTGTGTAGCGCTGTCACTGTAGATTTGCCAGGTTGGTAGACAAACTGTAGATTATGCAAGGGACTATTACTACCCAGGTAGTCTCTGATGTGCCTATCAATGATTTACTCCATAATTTTGAGAAAGAATGAAGATAAGCTTATTGGCCTAGAGGACTTAGCCTGGTCATACTTTTTTCCAAGTTTAGGAATGAAAACAATCCTAGTCTTTTGCCATAGCTTTGGAATACATCCCACTGCTAAGTTACTTCTGTATATTCTAGTTAGCACAGGGATAATAAGATCCCCTGCCTTTTGGATCATTACAGGCATGGTTTTGTCAGGTTCACGACTCTTGAGAGGTTTGAAGGTAGAAATAGCACACCTGACTTTATCATGATTGATAATGCTCTTAGCATAGGTCCATTGATTTCTTTGAAATCTTTTTACAGAACCAATGAAATGCTACCCTTCGTTGCTATCAATATCAACGACTTCTAGAAAGTGAGTTTTGGCCATAATTTCCATTACTTCTTTTTCGTTACTAGCAAATTTGCCATCCTCATCCTTTAAGGTTCCAACCATTATAGGTTCATCCCTTCTAAGGATTCTTTGGAGTCTAGCTCCTTCAGAGATTGAATTCACCTTTTCACAGAACTTTCTCTGGGATTTTTGTTTGCTTTTCCTAACATTTTTTTATAGTTAGTGAGTGCTCTCTTGTAGTTGTCCCATTCACCATGTTTCTTTGCTTTGTTAAAAAGTTTTCTAACATTTGCCCTTTCAGTTTCCAAAGAGTTATTCCACCAGTAATTAGAATAAAATTATTAAACAAAAATTTTATTTATGTGAGAATTCATTTTCTTAATTTAAGAAGTAGTCAAAATGATTATTTTTTATGAGTTCACTTAAATCAGAAATTTAATGATGCTTATGTGGAAGGTTTTTTGCTTGTTTCTTGTTCCACTATCATTTTCATGTAAGAAGGCTAATTTGATCAGAACTTTACAGTTTAATGCATTCTAATGTAGAAGCTTCAAATAGAATAAAATGAAAAATATTTACAACTACACCACATTTACTTTTTAATATATATGAAATAATTTCTATAAAAAATTTAAATATGTGAAATATACTAGACAAAAACTACATACAATGTTTTTAAGACAGAATGTAAAAGATTTTTGAAAAAGTAAATCACTCACCAGTTTATCAATTAAAATAAAAATGTGTGGGGAATATCCCTGTTGAAACCTATATAATAAATATAACTTTTAATACCTCAGTAATATACATGAAATAAATTCTTATTCACCTTTTTTTCTACACCCTTTATTTTTCCTTACTGTGTCATAGATTGTAAAATTCCAGCTTTTGGTACACAGCAAAAACTAGCAGAAACCAATGAACATTGTTACCTGATCTCTATAGACAAATATTGGGATTCAGCACTGTTCAATTTCTTATACTTTTATTTGTTAGTAAATATTCTTATTTTAATGCAGCATTTTTAAGTATATTTACAGGAGTTATACTAAGATATTATTGTTGTTCTTTTCTTATATATATATATATATATATATATATATATATATATATATATATATATAATAAAATGCAGAAAAACTTTAATAACAATTATAAAGTAAAAAATCTGTTTCAGATTAATTGAGATGAGTTTAGATCCAAGCTCTCTCTCTCTCTAAGGAAAATAATTCATAAAAAGTCCAGTAATTCTTGATGAATGCTCAAATCTGCTATATTTTGCATTTTATCTCTTAATGAAATTAGATCATTCCATTTGAACTGAGAAAGGATTTAACATAATTATAAGAGTGAGAATTTAATGCAAATATCTTATATGTGACAATAAATTAATATTTGTTAAAGTAAGCAAGAAGAAGTTTCAATTATCAAAATTATCAAATTGGACAATAGATACAATTTATGTACATGAAAACCAAATTACAGAAAGCTTATTTGTTGGTTTGTCAATGACTTTATGATAATTCTTTGTATACAATGTTTTAAAATAGATTTCGAACCACATAAAGATCAAAGCAAAAGGCAACAATTAAACCGCTGACTTGAATTAAGGGCTAATGTGTTAACCATCTAATTACCATCTCAAGTAAATTTAGAAATATCATGTTAATTGTATAAACATTTAACGTAATAGTGCAGGAATATGTAACAAATACTTAGTACATCATAAATATAGAAATTAAAATAAATGTTATTTGATTTAAAAAATATTAATTCTTACTGTATGATATGATGTTTTATCTCAGGATATTGTTCTGCTGTCCTTGCAAGCTGCTGAGCATACATGCTGTCTTTATCAGGATAATTATTCTGCTTATTCAGGGAATGTATAGGAGCTTGAGGAAATTCTGAAGAAAACATTATAACCATATTTGGAATTTTTTTTAAAAGAAGAATTACAATTTTAAGCAAAACTATATGTGAAAAATATAAAACTAAAACTTTACAATCAATATATGAATGATGTCATTCTACCTTTTGCAAATTAATATAGTTTTAAAAACAAAACTAACACCAATATTGTAGATTATTTTTAAAGCTGTTGCCAAATAAATTTATCAGCTTCTTAATTTAAATAATTAATAGAGAACCTCATTGAAATGCTCCAATTAATAAAACTGATTCTAAATCATCCAAGGCTTAGAGAAAGTTATTAAAACCAACAAGACTCTAAAAAACTTAGCTTTATAATATATTAGTAGAAAAAGGAAATAATGACTGTTACCTGTATATGGTTAGTGTCTTGAAAAACTCTTCATAAATAGACTAATATTAAGCTGTATTTACACAGTACTGATTCTTTGAGTAACAATACTCAAGCATTTTAAAAGTCAGTTTAGTTTGGTTATATATTACTCTACATTTCATTTCATTCACAAAGATACATGATTAAAATTAAAATTTGACCACTATATAATGTGGTAACAAGCATAATGGGAAGATTGGCACTACTTATGATGTATATCAACAAAATGTAGTAAAATTTAAGCAGAATTAATGATAATTATTCACTTTTCAAGCTGAATTTCTTTGCACTGATTAGGCAGTTAGAGACAATCAGATCCAATAAAAAAAATTTTTTTTCATTAATAGTGACTCCTTATTTTATTTATTTATTTATTTTGAAAAATAATTTATTAATTTTGATAGACATAAGTTGGTATGTATGAAATGTTGAAGTTAACAAAACAGGACTGTATAAAGTTATAAATTTATGAAAGCACTTTTTAAATTACATTAATACATTAACATTCATAGATTTTCCTCCATTTGTATTTTTATACACTGATGCAGTCCAAAATTCAACACCAAAACTACAGATATGCCAGCAAAATTTTATTTGATAAAACAATATATAATGGTCAAATGATTGAAATTGAAGTCTCTTGTGAAGTGTAGATAAAGACAAAATTATTAGCTAGAGTACTTGCAATAGCTGACTATAACTACCATCACTAGCTTTGGTACAGAATCAAAGAGGCTTTACATGCATCCTAGGAGTAAAGTACCTTATGTGGCTTCTATATATTGTCCAAGATGATTTGGTGTATTAGTGGGTGGTATATTTTAAGCCAGTTGTTTGTAAGTATGAAACACACATTTTTGATTGGTGAAAGAGTGGAAGAACAAGCAGGGCTGGGAACAATTCAATCTGACGAATAAAGAACTCTTGTACATTGACAGCCTAATGTGGTTATGCATAACCCTTTTATAACATAGCTAAAGGTTAGGGAGTACTATGGGCTCTAACATTTCAAAGATATAGTGCTGGTTGTTTAGCGTACCAGGAATACATACAAGGGGGAAGCTAAAGTGAAGTATGACACCCAAAACTATGATAATAAGAGCAATACCAGTGTGGAGAAGGAAAATGCAAAATATTACAGTTCAACCCCATCTCACTATGTTATCTTCAGACTTGAACCCAACCATCCCAGTTTTCAGAGAGAAGTGAGATTTCACAGTAAAGATAATGTTTCATTCTGTTGTATATGTCTGTCATTTATCTATTGTTAGCAGGGCAAGCACCTGAGGTTTAGAGTCAATAGTAAATGAAGCAATTGAGGCAGAGCAGATTTTCTACTCAGCTGCACACAACATAAAATGGTACAATCAGGCATTAAATAAAATGTAACAGTATAAATTTGGTGAGCTATGAGCTATGGTTTATGATGTGTCTAAGTGATCCCATATGCCTAACATCATGATCAGAGGCACAACAAGGTCAAAACAGT
>JAPDSC010075943.1:10989-61621 GCA_026290005.1 Latrodectus geometricus | reverse complement strand
AAGGCTGAGTCGACCTTGCCCAATTCGAACATTGGATCTGTGCTTTGCGAGCGTGAAAGCTACCACTACGCCACCGAGCCTCAAATTCTTGTACTAAATCTACCTTAATACAGTTAATCTGATAAATCAATGATATATTTAGTGTGTTTAAGCATATTATAACGTAAATATCTTTAGCAGCAACAGAACATCACAATTTAGAACGAATCTACTATTTTGTGTTCATATTATGATTAACTTTCATCACCAATGTTAGTGCTGTCATCATTAGAAGTGGATTATTTTCTTAAGTTTTGTATAGCATTAGATGTGTAATATTGTAAATATTTCAAAACTCTTACATATACATTTTGCATTAACTGTATTATATATAAAAATCTAAGCATCAATTTTGCATGAACTGCCGCCCAACCTGTCTAGTGGTTAGCGTAACTGATCACGGGTGGGGAGGACCTGGGTTCGGATCCCGGCTCCGGCTTGGATGTACTTTCTCTTTCTGTGTTTCTTGTCCTTTTCTCAGATGATGGATGAATGTGGCCCGCCCTATAAAGGTGTTTGTGGTGGTGGGCGATGCTACTTGTACCACCGTGACTTGGTTCACAGGTGCCCACCGGGAAACGATAAAATGAGTAGCAATTTACGGCCTTGTTGCGGCTAATGTACTATACTTGCTCAACAATTCCCGCCATTAGTAACAAAAAAAATTTTTTTTTCATAAACTGGTGTAACTAGTGTAAAATTGAAAAATAATGTGATTTAAAAAAATTCTTTGCGATTACAGTAAATTGCTTTTAGCACAGATTATTTCGATCATATATTTAAAATGCCGATATTGTGATGTTGATATGACTAATATGAACTAATTGTGCTTTTTTAGTTTAATAGGATATTATTTGAGTTATTATAGATGCCAATGTATTTGTATTTATGTATATTGTTTCCTTAGTGAATTTTTACTGTCGCAATGAATTTTTTTTAATTAATGCAGATGGTATTCATTATGTTGCTGATTCATTATGTTTCAGAGATTTGGAAGACCTACGAATTTGTAAAACTGAAGTCAATTTAACACCACATAGCGGTCGGTATAAAAGCAAAACATTGCAGGTTTTTGAAGTAGGTTCCATGTTGCCTACAGACAGGATTTTTCATAAATAATGGATTGTATTCAGGTATTATAAGGAGAGTGTCTGGAAAAATTGCAAGTACCTTCCCATTTAATGTGCATTCAAAATGCAAAAGCGCAACATCCATTTCCCATGGTTCAGCAATGATTTGACATTGAGCTGGAAATTTTCTATTCAGAAAATTTTGGTCATACCATAAAGCCTTAAGTCCAAGCTGATATCACTTCATGAAAAAATTAAGTAGAAATTTCACAATTTCATAACTGTAAAAATGAGTACAAGAAAAATCATTCATCTTAAATAATATTAACTTCAAATAAATTAATTTATAACTTCATATTAGAGTTTGATTTTACGATTGCATTTCAATCAGTCAACAAATGATGAAATACAACGTTAAGATAAATACCAAATATACAATGAACTACATATTTTTGCAAATAATTTAAATGAAGAAAATAGTATAACCGAACACTAGTTAATGTTTAGAAAATGTGTATTTAAACAGAAATAAACATTCTAGAGTTTTGAAATCATAAATAAGAAGATTTCAATCAATTCTAATACATGAAAAAGTAGATGTAATTATCTTTTAACCACAATAAATGATATTAAAGATACAAATGATGATAGGTATTTTATTAATATTTTTGCATTTATTATGTAAAAAATAGTTCTTTAAGAAGCATTGAAAAAATTTATGTCTAAGTTAGTTTACAATATATTGAAACCATAAAATATTGTTAAATGCGTTTATGGAACGTTTCAATTTTCTTCACTTTAATAATTACAAACAGAAAAAATGATTTAATTTAAATGTTAAACTTTTTAACTAATTCAATTTTAAAAAAAAATTTAAAAAATGAATTATATTTTGGCATTACTTAAGTCATCATTTCGATAATTCTTAATATTCATAAAACTAAATCTTAACTTTTCTATATGAAAATCATTGAAATAAATAAAGTGGAAAAAATATATATAGCTCTACACCTTAAAAAAGCGGGAAATCGTAGAAAAATCCCGCGCTTTTCGAAATTGATGTGGTCATATTCCTAATCTGCTGTTTTCTTCGGTGACGTCAGCAAAACACCTGGTGATGACTCATGAAAAGTCTATTGTACCCTCTTGGAAAGAGTGAACATATCGTCTGATGAAAGTGAACAATACCGGGAGTCAGCGAACAGCTGAAAAAGTAGAGTACTATCAAAAGGAGGAGAGTTGCAGTTTCCCGCGCTAAGGGGCGTCTGGGCAGGTTGCAACAGGAAATACATTTGCGATTCCCGTCTTACCCTGTTCGAGATCCCCTATTTTGCTATTTCTTCCCTCTAAAAAAAAAAAAAAAAAAAAAAAAAAAAGTTGTAACCCTCACTCCCTTTCGATCTGATCAGCTGATGCACAATTGATTTTTTTTTTTTTCATGCTCAAACACGTACGGAGTAAATTGACTTATTTTTCATGCCCAAACTCGCAGGAATACAGAAAAAGTTTTTGCTACGATTATCCACATTTTCCCCTTATAAACTTAACAATTAGACCACTGCTATGTTTCTACACATTCGTTTAATTAATAATAAATGAGTTAAATACTTAATAGATACTTTTTAGTTTTAATAAACCGATTATTGTATTTTTTTCATTGCGAAACAAAAATAAATCATTATTAATAAAGTTAAATTTCCGTAGAATTAAAATTTTACAGAAAGAAAACAAATATATCGGTGAAAAAAATTTTCTTTTAGACTTGAATATGCTTTTCTAAAATTTGGATATTTATAAATATTATTGGAACCTACAAGATATTATTGGAGCTCTGTACAAAATCTCATTTTGGAGCACTATAATAGATAAGATTTTCCCATTATATTGTTATTTTTCTGTTTATAAATATCTTAAATTCAGAAGCTTGTATAACTTTTTTTAAAATCTTCGGTTCTTATAATTTATTTTTGATTTAAGAAAAAAATTTCTGCAGGCGTCATATCTATTAATAAAAAGAGATCACAGAACTTCAACTCTAATTACATGTTCGCTATATTTAGTATTTTGAAAAGTAATATCAAGGTTATGTTATATTTATTGATTAAAATATTAGTGACAAACTCCACAGCACAAATAAATTTGTAATCGTTTAAATTGAAGGCTAGTAAATTTAAAGCAAACTAAAAGTCACTTTAAAACTAGAAAATACTTTTTTTCAATTAAAAGAAAGAAATTTATATTTCAAAGAAAAATATGGTTTACAAATCTATATTCATTTAAGAAAAAAAATTAATTAATTGATATAATCTTAATGTTATGATTGTTTTTTTTTTTTTTTTTTTTTTTTGTACACTTATTGGGGTAATGTGATAAAAAAAGATGTTGGCATTTAAATCTAGATACCATACATACTATAAATATTCATAAAATAGGAATCTGCTTATGAACAAAAAACAAAAGCTTTATTAGGATTTTATTGGAAACCAATAACTAAATGAAAGAGAATTTTGTTCAAAGAAAAAAATATCTAAATTTTTATTATAATTATACTAAAATAAAACAGAAACTTATATAAATTGTTAATTACTTTTTATTTAGCATAACATTATTCTTTTTTTTTATTGAAATTTATATTATTCTTTTCAAACTACATTAATGTGACTATTTACATAATCTACAAAAGCATTATAAGGAACGACAGAAATAAAAATCGTCTGTTTATATCTTTACAACCCACCAGGGAAAGTATGCACAAAAAAAAGTCCCACGAAAATACTCCACTACAGCCACTTTGAACACGTGCATTCCCTCTTTGCACCATTGCCTGACAAACATTCAGAAATTCAATCCTAACCACCCCCTAAACCACCCTTGCCTTGTGAAGAAGGCCCCTTTCCTCACGGAACTTTTTTCCTCTCGCCGAATGGAGGATGTTTCTGTTAGAAAAGGGGGGGGAGGGGTGCTACTCGAGTTTTCCCACGTCTTATTTCAGTCGTCATCAAGGAGAGAGGGTGCTGCATTTCCTTTTTTTCTTCTTTAATTTTTTTGGGAAAAGGAAGAGGGGCATGAACGGTTGTATGCGTCATATTGACAGATGTCTTCCAGGCTTTCCGGAATTAGAGGAATTCCTGTTATCTGTCTTGTATCTTCCAGAAAAAGACTTTTGTAAATATGCTATTCGACTAGTTAATTTACTAAAACTTTCATTGCTTGAATAAATTGACTAAAATTTTGTTTAAAAAAAAAAAAAAAAAAAAAACGTTAGACATTTAATACATAAACTAACTTTTTACACATAAGGTACAAAAACTATGTTTCCTAACCTTCTTTCTTTTTGTAGATACAAGTTCTAGTATCGATATGTTCTAAATCTCCTTTTTAATGTAAATAATTTCAAAGAACCTCAGTGTCATTTTAAACTTTAATATAATATTTACAATACATATCAATGCAAATTTTATGTTATGTTTGAATCTCTCTCTCTTAAAACAGCACATATCTGGTCTAAAACGGTTTCACTTGAAGATAAAAGAAATGAAAATTTTTCAGTCTTAGAGAAAATTTTTTTAATTATAATTTAACGCTTTCTATGACAGTAAATCATGAATCTATAGAAAAAGTATCTCAGTGATATTCATGGTATTATGTTATGAATTTCATCTCAATATTGCAAAACATACAAAGATATGATATAATCAGATGATAATCAATTTCTGAATGAGAAATGATGGGAAATGTATGAGATTTTATGACATACATGGCTTCACCGGTCCATATTGCAGAGGTATACATCAACTATTTTCAGTTTATACAGATAAATCAATATTTAGGTTATATCATACATTTCTTTAAACAGAATGTAATTTTCTATATAGGTACATTAAGGTTTTAAAATATGTGAACAGATACCAGATTTTCCCTTCCATAGAATATTTTATGTATGGGAATACATGTGAACTCCTAATTAATAGTCATTCATATTCTCAAAAGAATAGCGGACACTGTTGAATACATTGTGCTAAAAAAAATCCTTAAATTCTTTACATTTCCAACATAAATTAGATAATATAAATACTTCAAAAATAAAGATAAACGTGGAAAGTATTTTAACAGTTCTTTTCAAATATACAAACAAAATTTAGTAAAAGAGAATAAATATTGTAAATCAAATTTGAGTCTACTATAGAATTAATTTATTTCATAAAGTAAATTTCACTACCAACAAAAACAAAGAAATTGTATAGTTCTTAACCAATAAATGCGTTTGATAAAGGACGCAACACAATAAAAACAAATATTTGTAATTATATTATATTTAAATTGAATAGCTGATTAGTTATTTATATTTCATCTATAATTCATTAGTTAGATTTCAAGTTACATATTTTTAATGTACAATTTTAAAAAATTGAATTTATAATTGCTTTTGACTCTTAAATATGATATTTATGATTATTATACACCAAAATATTTTGTTTTTATTTCTTGAAATTAAAATTCGAATGAAATGAAAATTCATAAAAATTTCTCTTAAATCTTAATAATTTGAGAAACATGATTTTTTTATTTGTAGAAAAAACTTTTGTCCTATTACTTTTTGTACAATATAAATTATATCGAAACTTCTGTATATCGAATGTTTAATTAATGTTTGTCTATCATGATGAGTTTGAAGTTTCTTCAAAAGTCATTACTTAAATTATAATTAGTTGTTAAATTAGTCACTAAAATTATTCTGAGTTTGATTTGTATACATCAATTTTTCTCATAAAGCTCCAAGGAAATATAATTTATTTAAAATCGAAGAACAGTATTCTTCGAATTATTTTCTTAGATTTTATAAGCGCCAGTACCTAATTCCTAGTGAAAGTTATTTTAATTTCTAAACTTTATATATCAGTTAAGAAAGAATAAAAGTATTACAATTAACTCGTGTTATTATGTATACAAATAAAGCCGAAATTATAAATAAAAAAAAATGGATTTACATATTAATTAAATTTGCTCTTTTAGTATACTTTCTTAAGACCTGTAATGAATCATCATATATTAAGCTATCTGCACATTCTTTGATTTTTTATTGTTATTTTTTCGTCTCGTGGTTTTGATTGCTTACATAAATAATTTCATTCAAATAATTTTATTCTCTCTCATTTTTTCAACAAATGGGATTTTAATTCTTCCGTTTCTAATCATAATCTGAATTGGCAGTCTAATTAATATTCATCATCTATGAGAAACTTTTAAAGATTAGTTATAAATATACATTGGGGGATTAAAATAGGCAATTTCAAAATACAGTAATCATTACTTATATCCAAGAATTATGAGATCTTAAGATACAGAGCTCACTGCATAGCAGTTTATAAGATTTTTTTTTTCTTGAGATTAAACTATTTATAGGCAAAAATATAGTCAGAACAATCCATAAAAAAGTATGGAACAGTTTATAAAATAACTAATCTCTTGTGACTGGGAAATCAAGTACGATAATCTAGTATCCTTCTCTTGGTACGGTTGAAAGTTGGAAAAAGAAATTTTAACATTTGCGTCATTCGACTTTATTAAACAATTATGCTGAGTTTTGGTTACATAAGATATTGTTGCCAAATAAATTTTGTATAATTCTAGGGAACAAGAATATGTATAGACAAATATGATATGGTGTTATGAATCAATAATATATTTTAACTCGAACTTAGTTTAATATTCTTTAATTGCATTAAAGAAAAAATTTCTAAGCATTCAAGATAGTTATATTTTAAGTCTGAATTAAAAATTAATATTTTTCTTTCATAATTTAACACTACAATTTTTCCAAATTGATATTTATATAAAAATCGATATTTGTCGATTTAAAAATCTAAATAATCTTAATCAAAACAATTATTTTCTTATAGTGCATGAATTTTTCCCAGAATTCTTCCGAAAGCGTAACTGATACTCTCGACAGTTCATTTATATTCTCGTCGCAACACGATTTAAGGTGCCACTGGAACGTAAAGAAAACAGTAATAAAAAATATTGGCGGGCGACAAGCGAAAAGAGATCGAGTGTACATTTTTCTCCTCAATGTTATTTTCCATAAGCGAATCATTCATCCACTCACATATCTCCTCCGAAAAAAAAAGTAGTTTTCGTTCCCCCTCGATATGACCGGTGACTTCCGGAGGGGGACCTCAGTTTTCCAATGATAAACAGGTTTGCGCTCCCATGGATTCGCGTTGCTCTCACGGTTCTTTCCCCTTCATGATCCGACTCGTTAGGTGGGAGAAGGGTTGCATTAATATTCAAGTGATCGCTAATTTGGCGCATATTGTTTTTTCGCCGATATTTATTGCATGTTTAGAATATTGAGTGGCTGGATTTTCTCTCTTCAATATTCTACGACGTAGTTCTCCCGTTGTTCAACTAAATGATTGTAACTTTTGTGATAATGTCTTGGGAAACATTCATCTTCCTTTCTATTTGCATGTTCAAATGAAATCTGACCTTAGAGTATTTTCCACTTAGTAAATATGAAATAACTTATTGCAATTTTTCAACCTGTAAAATGGAGTCGAAAGAACAAGTTTTTTTTTATCCACTGTAAAGTTTTCTAGGACGAAATAACCTATCATTTTTATTGGTATAATGAATAAATAGTATTTTCGAATTTGTAAGAAGTAATGTTATGTCATCTGAAGTTAATTTTTCATGATTATATTTATATCGAAGAATTTCCTCTTAAAATTATAAAGTTTATTAAATTTTTTTTCCCTATTATGCTATAGTCTAATTTACAATGTTCAACATTTGGTAAGGTATGCTATACTCTTATTCATAATTTATTTATAAAAATTTTCTCATAAGCTTCTACTTTTCTTTGATGCAAATATTGATATCACTTCTGGTCTGTCACTTTAGTCAGTTCAAAAACTTAGTAAAATAAGTAATTACTCAGAGAGGAAAATTAGTACCTATGGGCTACTTAGTTAAGCATAGGTTAGATTAAAAGTCATACTTTTCTTCAAAACAGAGAACATTGTGAAACAGTTCGTTTAAATTATATTAAGCAGTATTGTTAGCATTCCTCTTTCAAGGTATAAAAAATATATTTATAACGGGAACTCACATATAGTGTATATATTATTAAAATTATGCACCCAGATGCTCTATTACAGGTATTACCATAAATAAGAAAATATAATTCAAATAAAAATTGAAAATCAAGTCTGTAGGTGAAACGAAACGTGCTTTTGCATAAGACCCCAGATCACTTTGGAAATTAATCTGTCCATAATTTTCAATCAATAAATCATTGATTGAAAATAATATCATATTAATTATTCAGCGAATCGATGAAAATTCCATAAAATTAATTTCATTATTATGGAAAATTTATCTCTGAGAGATTGATATTGCATGAAGAACATTCTTAAAATTATTCTAATAACGTTCGTATTAAAATAACTAGCTGATGATTTTGTAGTAATATTGAAATAATTTGGTTAAGATCATGCATCAATTCTTTTTTGATGATTTTTCAAATCATTGTGGTTTTATAAATCATTAAATGAAATCCTTAGAGAAATAAAACTTTAGTAAATTACTCTCTTGAAAAAGATGGTAATTGATTAATTGACTTTCTATCAACAACACAATTTATTCTTTCGACACCAATTTCAATCGTGGATAATCATAATGGTTTAAAGTTTATTTAAGATATTGATTGAGATTGAATTATAGATTTCGTGACCATAGAGTGACAAAATAATATTCAATAAATGTAAGTTTCTTACTATGTTACACCTTTTAATAAAATGTTTAATACAAGGTATCCCATTACAATGTGTGCAAATTTTCACAAGAAAAAGAACTTCGTTTAGAACCATAATTACATAGGGAAATACCTGTAGAAATTAATAGCTGTCGGTGAGCTCTCAAAGTCGCCACGTGTAGCTTCCTTATTGTAGACTGCTTATGTATTTTTGAATCATTTCATATATAAATCCAGAGTTAACAGACATCCCTTTCATTTAAGGCCTAGTCTCTGAAAATGGACATGCCTCTGTTTGTTTATTTTGGAAAAGATACCCAAATAGGGACCAACCAAATTATCTAATATTTGCTCGGGTACATCAGAGCATTGCTAAACTTGCATTCCTTACAGTTATATTTCAGGATAGTGGATAACTAGCAGTAACATTAACACCCATATTTGAAGATGGCCTGTTTTATTATATGGACGTAAATCGTGGCGCCAGTGTATGGGAAGCTACCAGAAAGTTTTGTTCAACACGTACTGCAAGACAAAGTTCAACATTCTTTTCATTTTTGACAAATTCGGTTATCACAGACGGATGATCGTCCATCACTTATCGCTTTTGCACTGTGGTTTCTACACAATGTATGACATTGTAAGACACACAATTTTCCAGTTCTGTAATTAAAGAACTTTTTCCTCTGAAGAGATATTCAATACATCCTATGCGAACATGGGTCTTAGACAACTCACGTGGAACACAAGCACAAGAAGTACATCAAATATTTAATTTTGATGTGTAGAAGGGTATCGTGGGGGGAAAGTTAAGTCTGGCCATATACTTTACTATCTCGATTGCGAACTTTTTCTCCATAGGGTACCATGAAGAGTAATGTGTACAAAAATCTTGCGAATTCCAAAATGGACCTGATGACACGAAGCTCTATCGCTGCTGCTACGATCAGCTAATTATATTTTCGTACCGGAAAATGTTCGATCGACCATATCAGATAGGTGTAGTGCGTGCATCAATCTCAAGAAGTGATTTCGCATGATTCCTGCAACGTTTATAAGCTTTTCACTGTATCCTTTGGTTGCGTTATAAAGCTTGTATATTAAATTCTGTTTTGTGTCTTTATATCTTTTTATCATGTGGAAGTGACATTTTCGAATACATTCTTACGTAATTATGATGCTCTTCACCAGTCTTCCGAACAAGGAACAATTCGCGCACAAACTTGTAGAAGTTCTGGTATATGCTATATTATACATTATTTAGTACATGTATTTTTGCAGGTCATGTAACATAACTGAAAAGCAATTATCTTAGATACTTTTAGAGAGTTTCGCGTAGTATTGTCTTTAATCTTAATGACAGCAACGATTTGTCAAAACAAGAATAAAATATCACAAGCGTTTGATCATGCGGGTTCTTCATTCTTGCACAGTAACCACTAGTTAATGAGGATTCTTATGACAGTTGCATTATCGTATAAATCTTGCGTGGTGTGTTTCATTCTATTGATTTTTGATGAATTAGAGTCCAGAGTATTTAGTGAATGTCACAAATCATTCAGATCTTTGGATTAGACAAAATGCTAGAACGATGACGCAATTCATTCGTTGTTTTATTGTAGGAGGGATTCCCAATGTGGTAACGTACCGCATGGATGGATATACATAATTCCTAAGAATCTAAATCTTAAGTTGATGGATTATCTGTAAGAGAATCATTTAGAAGTATTTATTAAGTAGAAACAAATAGGTTACTCATTCCTAGTTGAAAGGACTCCGTTAAAAATCAATCGTTGGAGGACTTTGCGCAGCACTCATATCACAGTATCGGGCAAAACATATTGAAATGAACTTCAGTCCCCTAAACTTTTACCTGGTTGTTAGTATCTTTTGGCGATATTTTAGAGTCTAAATTATTCGGTTGTGATTTGAGATTCACAATATGTTAATCACTATATCTTGATAGATTTGAAATCACAATGTGATTGATTCCAAATATTGACTCTAATCCTGAGATAGAAGAAACCCATTTTTCAGGCTTGGAAAATTTGTCAATGATTTTAATTGAATTTAAATAATCCATTTAATTTCATAATGTTTATTATTGATATTATAAAGAGTAGTAGTCCAGATTTCTTATATTACTGGATTATACAACTCAAAATCTCTTTGCACAAACTCTTTTTTATATATTGCCATTGAATGCTATGTAATTTTTTCGCAGTTTATAAGTAAATAAAGAATAATTACTTAAATGGCTGATTTGATAATTTTTAATTTCCTTCTCTAGCTTGCGCCACATTAATTTTTTCCAATGAAGTAAGAGGAAAGTTAGCGATTTCAGATTAAATGTGCCCAAATTTTTAAATTAAATGTCCTACTTATTAAAACAAAAGAGGATAATGTTTAGAAATTTTATTAAGGTTGGTAAATTAACTTCGTTTCGTTTTTTCATTCGAATAAGAGCAGGTATATAAAAAAAAGATGTTCATTTTTGTTTATTTTTACAGAAGCAATTTTAACGGAAATAAAAATCCAAATATAGAACAATTCACCGACAAAATTTGACCTCAAGGGGCCAAATATTGGGTAACTGTGCATGGCGTCACGTTTAGAATTGGTGTAAAGGGAATTTCGAAACCACTTTATAACAAGTTGAGTGTTTCTATGAAGTCCTTGCACTAAAGTTACGTGCCGGCGATAAAATCTCACTCTTATTCTGTCGTCGTTTCTCTTATTTCCGCGTTGATGCCATTCTCTCAAGAATAAGAAGCCACTTCTTTCATCAAGTGAATCAATAAAGGCAACTAAGATGGACTTTAAAACAAAGCAACCAATACTTGAAGTATTTCGTTTTAATTTGAGTTATCTCATATCAACAACGAAAAAATATAAGGAAAAACTTTCATGAATTTCTAGTGAAATTAGTTTTGTATTTTAAAATAACAAAATCTTGCCATCATGAAGAAATACTAATGTAATGTAAAATTGAGCACAGAGAAAATTGTAAAGGTATATCAAAACCTTTTAATACACAAGTCAATCAACTGTATTTGTGCTATTAAAATTTAAAGTTATTATAAATATGTTATTAAATATCCTATAAAAATAATAACTTTAAAATACACTATTAAAGTTATTGCAAATACTCCGAATAATTTTCTTATGAATTTATGAGGAATTTCTCGATTAGAGAAATTGCTCATGAATTCATGAGAAAATTATTTTCATTTATATATGCCTATGTGATTTTACATGTGCGCTGATAAATTATCTAAGTAGATGACACGTGACTTAAATATGATTTAATTTAAAAAATCTACCCCTCTCTTTTTAAAAGAGAACATTTTAATTGAAACACTAAAAATTTGATTGCAATCTCTACAGTTTGGTATAGAAATATTAATTTTAAGTTTATTTCAGTTCAATTAATTTGTTAATTAATTTAATATGATTAATAATGATTTACGGCAATTAACAATTTAATAGAAGCAGCCGGCTGGAAGTCTTCGTAGTTTAGAAGCAGGACCAAGCAGAAGACTCCACAATATTTAACCTGTCAATCCTGGAGATATCATTTCATATGGAGGACTTAGCGACCACGACATGCCCCAGGCATCGTTAGTGAATACGAAGGATCTTTGGTTGGGTCGAGATTGGAATTCACTACCTTTCGATAATGAGAACGAGCATCCAAACCAACCAGACCCATGCAGCAGAGTATTACTTTTGTAATTCTATTGTTGTACCATGAGTTCCAAAGATATAGTTTTAACTGGAACCAGAATAGCCAATGAGGTGAAAACATATCCTATCCGTCTCTGAAAGATAGTAATTTTGAAAGTAGTATCAGCAGGAGACTAGTATTGGGAAGATATGTGCATTATAAAAGCTCTGAAATATCAATTACCCTCACTAGCGTGGAATGGAAAAGAGAGAGAAAATTCAAATATTTATCTTGTCAATTAAAATTGTTTAAAACTGCGAATCAGTTGGTTGTTGCCAATGACTATTCAGCAGAAACAAGAAGATGGAAGAAAGCGCAAAAAAACTTTTTTATAACTCATAGTAAATTAAATCCAACTTGAGGATTCTAGAATTGGAAAAATTAGGAAAGTATCCCAGAAATATTTGATTCAGACACATTCACAGCTCAGAGTAGTGGTTTAAATTGACTCATACAGTATTTGAATTTATAACTTTTCTCTGTACGAAATAAAACCACGGTGCGTTTTTCAGTTTCTGTAATATAAGTTTTAAAAAATCTTATTGGATTGTTTCAAAGTCATTTTTTTTATTGCCGCAGTCTTTCAAAAGTAGGAAGATTAGAGGGAACAAAGTCTTTTGTTCAGTCTCATTGAAGAAAAAAAGAATTATCTTTTCTTTTCTTTTTTGAACTTGTGGAATAGTATCTATCTCAAGTGCCGCTTCAAGAACCCCATTTCTGCAACAAAGATCACTTTCAAGTCTTAAAGAGGGAAAGGAAAAACGGTGCTTTGATATATTTATAAGGGAAACTTAAACTTCTGGGGAAAACAGTTAACTCTTTTAAATACTTAGGGAATTCGTTGAAATATCTTTTAGAGAGGAACATATAGAGTGCTTTCTGCAATTAGCTGAATGGTTATTTTAGACTAATATTACTTGGGGTGATAAAATCTATAAGTGGAATTAATTGTTTTCTACAACGTGCTAGAAATATAAGAGAAATTACTTGATTAAAGAATGTAAAATTTAGTAGTTTATATGATAATGAAAAACATAACACAGTTGGCTTATTCAGATAACAGATACTGTTATACCTGCGATTCATATTAGCATTCAATATTTACTTAAATAGATTGTATTTAATTATTTTCGAAAAAAATACTGAGATATTAATAAAAATTTCTATTGACGATGACACTCTGTTTTAGAGACATTTGAGTTTCTGTCGCAAACTATTTTGGTGGAGGTATCAAAACAGCGATTTTCCTTTGTTAAATTCTACAATTTAAATCATCAGACGGCTGCAAATAGAGGAAATACCATTCACAAGGTCTTAAAGAATCTAATTTAAACCAGAACAAGTTCTAATGTTGATACTTGTTACTTGATCCTATTCTAAACTTCTAGGCGTTCTTTTGCAGCTTTTTCAAGATGTACAACAGACTGATGTCAGTTGTCAATTACGAACTCCAGTTTCACATCATAAGTACACAAATTCATATCACGGAAGGTGATTTATGTAACTTAAAACAATGTGTGAAATGTATCGGAAAAAGTTTTTCGTGGTGCTAGGAATTAGTTCAGTATTATTTGGATTCTTAATTTATACATAATCACAAATGCAAAGTCATACGGTATAGTGTCAAATATTAAACATCTGTGATGTCCATAATTGGAATTAAATCTAATGTTTTGAATACTTTCTAAAGTTATGTGGATTGGAGCCAAGCATTTCTTCAAAAGAAATCTTGTTGGGTCCGGCTAATCACAGTCAATACATTTGTAATGCATTGTTCCACAGTATTAGTATTGTTGAATAATTGTATTTAACTATAATATGATAATTTATTATTATAATTAAATACAACCAATTATAATGATAATAAACTATAATTTATTATAATGATTATTATTATTAGTTGCATTATTAGCTATTTTTATTAGGGTATTTTTACCACTTACAGTAAAAATACCCGGTATCTTGGTTAATAAAAGCAGTGATCAAATAATAATGAATTTAATTTAGATCAAGCAAATGAATGTTTGATCATTAGAGCTTTTGGATATTAAAGAACTATTACCTAATATCCCTTTGCTAGTGTGAATTTTATTTTAAGAGAAGTTAGGTTATGATGGACACTTTTAAAGCTCTATGCTGACATGCTTGTATCTCACACAAAAGAGGATTTTTTTTCCCTGCTTGGACTGGAAATGATTTTTCTTATATATAATTAAGCACACATGTAGTACCCGTTTCATGGGTAGGAATAGTACCCATTTATAGGGTAGGAAACCATTTACACTCCATACATGCAAGGAAAGTACAAAGACAGGTGAGGGAGAAAGAGAAAGTGCATCCATGCTCGAGACGGGATTCGAACACAGGACCTCTCTATATTCAGTCTGGCACCCTGACTACTAGACAGAGTAGGCGGCTTTAGAAAGGTATGTGCCAAGCTTATTGCATGACTGTAATTCAAAATCAAAAATGAATGTTTGTGTACTATAAACAGTTACCAATAACTCAATAAAAGAGAAAACAAAGTAATGTTGAATAAACGAAAATACTGTTTTTGAATATTTTTATTCACTTAGAAATTCTTAAATATTAAAATTCAACCATAGAATTTCCCAATTTAAATTAAGATTACGATAAAACTATTAAATCACAGTCTAATTTTCAGTAATTAATGTTTGTTCTGATTTGAACTAAAATTGTAGAAAAGTTTTTCAGTGAAAAATAATTCGCTGGAAAAATAATTTTTAAAAGTATCAACATAACAAAACAAGGACATGACAATTCATGCCATATCGTTGCCACCTACGCCTACTATTGTTCCCAAAGGCCTCAAACAGGTCATTATCATGGTCACTGTTTCATCATAACATCTTTGATTTTTAATATTTTAAAGGGTGGTGCTTTAAATTGCAACCAGTCGTAACAAAGGAGACCATTTCTTCTAAAATTAACTGAAAATATTTTGCTCGTGCAATAATAAATTTCTGTGAAAGGCTGGGTTGGCGAGAAATCCTTCAAAAGTAATCGCGCAATTTCATAGTAATTGAAAGTAATTTCCTTTTTTGTGTTTGGAAACAATGAATCACAAGGAAAGAGATCGTAAAAGAAAATTCCCCCAATCAGCCTTGAATTCGGTATTTAGAAGAACAAGAAAAATAAAAAATGAGAATTACTGCTAGGAAAAATATTAAATTCGTATTAAAAATAGTTTGTAAGCATTTTAAATGAACAAATTCTAAATTTTTTCAAATCGTAATCCCAACTGGTTATTTCAATTCTACTATATGTAAATATATTCTAAATAAAGTCAGATAAATGTAGCAAGTTTTGAGAATTAAAAAAATTAAAATTAAAGGTAATAAGAAATTAGATTCAAAAATTGAATCTTTCTTCTGATTTTATGATTTGAGTAATCCGTTTCTAATATAGATTTGATTTGTCAGGGAACAAATGAATTTTCAAGTCAAAGAAAGAATTAGAGTTTCAGAAATTAGAATTTTCGAAGAACTTTCATTATTTGAATCTTAATTTGAAAAAAAAAATTAATGGTAATAAATGAGTTTTATGTATAAAAGATATATATTTGAATGTAAAGGATATATACAAAATGATTCATTAAAATGTCTATTTTCGCTTGAAACGTAATTTGTAATTCAAACCCAACCTTTGTTGTTGTTGTTGTCGTGTGCCAGCCAGGCTGGCAATATGGGGTGCGCTGCTCCACTTTTCCAACTGAACCATATTTGGTGTAGAGTCCGACTTCCTCAATACACACATGCCATAGGGACCCGTTTATAGGGTAGGCAACCATTCACACACAAAGAAAGGACAAAGACAAGAAAGAGAGAGAGAGAAAGTACATCCATGCCCGAGCCAGGATTCGAACCCAGGTCCCACCAGTCTGTAGTCAAATACGCTAACCACTAGACAGATTGGGCGGCAAATTCAACCTTTAAATTAAGTAAATTGATATTAATTCAATCACTAAATGTTAATTATGTAGCTTACTATTGTTATCGGATATTGAAGGTCAAGCTGGTACGTAGGGTTACTGCTCTTGCTTTTAGCCTTCTCAACAGTTCGTGGCTTCGATTCCCACCTCTAGTATGGATTTGTAATCAACTTTAGATTGTTGGTCCTTGCCAGATTGAGCAAAAATAATCATTGAGCGATGAATAAACCAAATTTGTTATTAGAACCGTGAAAGTTAAATGTTTATTATAATATTAAAAGTAAATGCGAAGAGAAATTTCCTAGTTAGTGGAAATTTTTCACAAAAAAATCTCTTGATGTATTTTAATTATTTGGATATGGTGTGAATATAAATACTATGGGAGACACTATATCGATTAAAAATAACCTAAAAGATTTAAAACATTTAAGTAATTTTCCTTTTTTTTTAATATTGAAAGCAAAATTAGGAGCATCAGTTAAAACAAAAAATACCAAAATTTAATTAATTTTTTTTAGCGCTTCTCTGTAGCTTTCTGATTCAGAGCCTTGATCAGAAAGCTATATCAGTCAGAATTTCTGATATATATATATATATATAACTTGAATTATTTAGAGTTCTAGGATATGTCTTGGATATAAAATTCTAATATTAATTATGAGAATCAGTATTAAAAATAAGTGACTTAAAAATAGGAAACAAACTTTTTGTGTGTATAAGCACATTATAAATAATATACTATAACGGTGCATTTCATTCATATTTCTTAACAAAAGAAATATTAATGAAATGCTCCAGTATAGTATATTATATAAAATAAATAATATGTATTTTATTCTGGCATTTTTGTACATACATTATTTCAAAAATAATTTATTAAAATATTTTTGTTACATACATTTTGGTCCAACTTCAATTTCAATTTTATCCCTTTATATAAAATGTAATATTATTTTTTTATATAGTAGTGAAATTTTTTGTAAAGTATTCTCATAAATATTTACATAGTAATTTATCTTTGTGAAATAATATAAAAATATTTAAATATATTTTTTTTATATGATTTCTTAAGAAAAGGCTTAAGATGTAATAAAAGTGGGATAAAGTTAGATGATTCTGATTCTTACAAAAAGAAAAATTTAATCAAAATAAAATTATTATAAGGAAAGTTGTAAATAAAGCTTAAACTAGTAATTAATAGTTTTCATTAATTAATACTTTTAGTAATATATTGTGTAACATAATATATATATATATATATATATATATATGCGATACTTTATTCCCTTAATACATTTTTAATAGAAAACAGATATCTTCAATTACCAAATTCTTGAGAACTTTTGGGCATTTTATGAATTTTAAAACTAATATTAAGAGAGTTATGTCTTTCCTCCATTATTCTTTTATTAATTGGTTTGAAATTTCTAAAACTTGCGAACACTTTGGAAAAAAAGTTTAAGAAGAATTTTTAATTTTAAATTTAAGTTGAAGAAACTAGTTTTTTGTGACAAAAGTTAAATAATTACATTTTTTATGTTAAAAAGGATATTTAAAATTTATTTTTTACAAACTGTTCTTGTAATTGACATAAAAAAAAATCAGTGTTTAAGGAAAGTATTTTGCTTAGAAATTAATTAATAATAAATTAACTTTGATTGAAAGAATCAAAATCTTTTCAATCAAAAATGTTAACTAGTTGAAAAGAAAATGCCAAGTCGTAAATTAAATATCATCTTCACTTATATCACATTATCGTACAGCTACCTGTTCGGTTTGTCTGTCGTGTTTCCCATGAGACAATACTGTAATTAAAATACAAACATAGAAATAAGTCTTCTTTCTATTTTCCTTATGCCATTAAAGTAAGTGAGTAACTACGTGACAGAGGAAAAGATAATGAAAGAAAATATCGTTCATCAAAACCTTGGCGATACCTTTCTCCTACTTGGCGACAATGCTTACTTACTCGTTGCGGCAACCTACTTCATTGAATGATCTCTAGCGTTTTGCATTATTCCAGAGAAGCGCATATTAACCGCCGAAGGCGTGTGGTTGTGTTTACTGTGTGCTGTTTCGTTATTTAATTTGTTCATCATAGAAATATATTCGTGAATTTTCCTGTTTTTTTAAGTTCTATTTTAATCATTTTTCACATTTCGTACTGTTTGGAATAATTGTGAAAAATTTCTTTGCATCGCATTGGTATTTTGAACTGACTAATCTGTGGATAATGAAGAGCAGAGCGGGATGATCGGCTAATGACAAGTGCATCCCTTGTACACTTGTTGGATTAGGATACTGTTCCTGTGCTTCTTGGATAATAAGGATGTGGATTATATTTTTTGTTTGTTGTTGAAAAAAATGAAAATAGAATGGCTTACGTTAATGTCGCTGAATGGAACCCTGAACATGTAGTCGATTGGCTGCGCGGTAAATTTTTGTTTATATTTGTTTTACAATGCTGAACAATCCTTGCGGCTCTTTTTTTTATCTGTTCAAGCCCGTTGCCCAATTTTCAAAGGAATTTCTGAAAAATAAAATTACATAGTTTTCAAATAAATATAGAAAGGAATTTTATATTCATTATTTCACTTAATTTATGTAAAATACTTTTAGTTTTATTTACTCAATTGTAATTTTTTTAAACATTTCGCTCAGTTATTATTCCTTTTATTAAGCAAATTTAATCATTGGCCCATAATTCATAATTAAATTTTATTGCTTATTTTTTAATTACATTTAATTTCAGAAAATAAATTATTATCCTAAAATAATAAAGATTTTGAAAAATACAATGAAGAAAAATGTTTTTCTCTTAAATTCACTCTTAACTTTTTAATGTTAAACAAACTACCAATAAATGTTAACTTACAAATAAAATAAATGGGGAAATATATATAAATATATGTGTGTATATTTCTTACCTTATTTTTAAAATTTGGAACATAAAATGTTAGTATTTATGTAATCATTATAAAGTTGTTTATTTTATTTAAAATTGCAGTGAAAATGTAACACAGTTTATAAAATAAAATATTTGTAATATCGAAATTCTTTCTTTAAGTTTAGACTATTATTAACTTCCTCTAAATATTAAAATGACAATCATATTAATCTCCCTAATTAAAGTAAGCTCTATTTGCAGCAAATTTGAGTAACTTCTTTTAAAAATAAAACTAAGTAGCTCATGTTAAAATAAAAATCAAATTTTTATTTCTTTAAAAAAATCTCTTAATATGAAAATGATTAAATATATATTATATAAATGATATGATTAAAAAATCTATCTTTTATGTTGTCAACATAGCAAGAATTATCCAAAATCTTTTATCAAACCATGAAAATATATCTAATAAACATTAAATCATGTCTTTCTAAATGTTTTGTCATTCTTATGTTAAAGTGGTCTGTTTTTATTTATTTAAATTTTCTGGAAATTATAATTTTTTATTAAAGGGTGTAATAAAATAGATTTAAAAAAAAAAAAAAGTTTTTTTTTTTTTTTTAAGTTAATTTTATCAATCATGAAAATATTTCATTGACATAACAAAATTAAGTTTCATTTTGTAAAGGAAATTATGCTTAAAGAAAATATACTATGTTCACACATCAATTTTATTTTTCAATAAATAACAATAGATATAATAGAAATTTTGGGTTTGTAATTTTTATCAGGGATAGCATTTCTAACTCTTCATTTAAAAGCAAAATATGTTCAAAACTTTCTTTATGTTAATTATTGCATAGATGTGTACTAACCTGGAATATATAAATAGTTAAAAAATAATTAATTATAATGTAAAAACATTACTAACAAGAGTGATGAATAAATATTAAAGGTTTATTTTATTAATTATTCCATTTTTAAAAAATTCCTCTGATGATATAATGATTGGTGTTAAACAAGTATTTTTAAATCAGGCTTTACATCTTTTTTTTTTTTTTTTTTTTTTTGTTAACAAAACATTAAACATGATTCAATCAAGATTTCATGATCTTGTTGGAGACAATGTTTTGCAGTCAATTATTGTTCAAATAATATTCAACCATTTAATTAATGTGAAATTCCTTAAATTTTTTCATTTATAAATTATTATTTTTTTTAACAAAGTAATACAATTAAGCCCATAACTGTATTCTTAAATTTGTATAAATATTCAGAACATCAAAAAAATCACCTCTGTATGAACTTATAATAAATTTACCTTAAATATTATATTTGCCGGAGAAAATTTAACTTTATATATTTGTTTTACTTAACAGAAAATAAAAGTAACATTTCCATTAGATATGCCATATGTACAAGTCTACTATCCAAGACTAGTGCAAACCAATAAATTTAAATGTCAAAATTTATATAACAAAAATTAAAGAAATTTTTTTTTTTTTAATTTTCATTAAATTTCTATCATAAAGTACATTTGTATGGCTACTGCTTTAGCAATTTTAATATTTGTGAAATATTAAGCAATGCATAGATATATTTATAAATATTGAAAAAATATTCTAATAATTAACAAACATAGTTTATATTAGTAGAAAAATATTAAACAAGTAGATTATAGTAGGTAGTAGGATGCCTAACTTAGTATATTAAAAGTTGATTTTCTTAAAAAAAATTTATTTATTATTATTTTTTTTTGTATCAGTGATATGCCCACAACAGTTAAGCAGATATTTCCTAAGCAACTGTAAAAATTTTATATATGTAACAAATTTTTTAATGTATTTTTTATTTAGTGCAATGCAATATTCTGTTCTAATAATTCATGTTAATTAATATAGTCAATAACAAATTATTAATAATACCATTATTATGTTTTGATGTGTTATTTATGTTGTGGAAATACTTTTAAAATAAATATGACTTTTTAATCAAATTTTCTTTGATAGTAAAATTTTTGCTACTTTTGCAATATTTAAATTACCTCTAGGAATTCATCTTCCCTATTAAAGTTTTTTGAAATAATTCATCAGTTACAACTTACAAAGGCTATGGGGAATTATTTGTAGAAATAAATAACTGAAAATTTCCTTCATATAAGTAAAATATTTTATCATTAAAGGGTTTGGATTGACTTGAGATTGTGTTAAAGCAATGAATTTTTTATGCATATGTTTATAACAATATTATGTGCTAAACAATATATCATACAATCTGTATGTAAGACTTATAAACATCGTTTTTTCATTAATAGTAATTCAATAAATATCAGCTTCCACACACATATATTTATCAGTATGCTAGTTTTGTGTAATGAAAGATAATATAAAAACTAAAATAAACTAACAGTAAATAAAAATTAAGTTCACACTTAGTTTTTATTTATTGTCTTATAACCTAATGTTTTTTAACTATCCATTTTTGCGCAGTATTATAAATTTATTTCATCTATGTACTGTAGAAGTTAAAAACATCAATATTTAACACTTAAGTATTTGAAAAAAAATTTAACTCTTATTTAAATTTATTTTTTCTTGTAACAGTTCCATGTTAAAGAAATAATCTTGAATTAATGTAATTTTAAAAAGAATAACGAATTACAAAGGCATCCATAAAAGGTTCACAACTTAATTCAGTATTTTCAATCCATATAAATAATTTCTTAAGTAGTAAGGAAATTCCAGGAAAACAATAGCATTTATTTAATTTTAAAGTTGCTAAAAAATATTTTTAGTCTGAATTATTAATATTTTAAGTAATTTTACTGAATAAAATAGTATGCCACAAAAAATTTATTTAATTAAAATTTATTAATAATATTTGAAATTAAACTTATAAAATTAAATTTATAAAATTTGAGATGTGTTAAAATTGTTATTCATCATTAATAACATACATTTAAGATCTATTGTATTGTATGCATTACAGAAGTTATTTTCTGGTTTTAAATGTTTTTACTGTTTATTCTGTTGTAGATTTTCATAAGAAATATTTAAGTTTTATTAGAACTATATAAAATGCAAAGATGATACATATATAAGTAATAACTTAATTTTTTCTAGGTCTTGAAGATGAAATCCAACCGTACACTCAATTTTTCGTAAATAATAAAGTTAATGGATGTCAGCTTCTGACATTAGCAAAAGATGATCTTGCCAATTTGAATATGACCAAAATTGGTCATCAAGAATTAGTCTTAGAGGCTGTTGAACAATTGAGGCAATTGGTGAGTAAATATATTTTATTATTTACATATTCCTAGAAATAGCAATTTTTTTTATCTAATACCATAAATTCTATCGAATAATTCACTTTTGGTACTGAAAACATTTATTATTATTAATTAAGAATTGATAGAAATAGTTGATATTATATTTGTTCCTAATTTTAGTGTTAAACATGTAAAGACATTTTTGTCATGAAAATTTCAAGATATTTTTATCTTATGAAGAAAGATTGATTAGGATATTATTTTGCTTAAATCTGAGAACATTGTCGATAATTTTTTGTATAAAATATAAAAGTTTTCAATATTTGTCATTCTTTTTTATACAGCTTATTTTTGATTCACATTTAACTATACATTATAGATAGTTAAAAAATATTCTGCTTTTATATCAGATATTGAATATTCTACTCATTATTCATAAGATTGTTCTTTTTCAGCATTACAACTTAACATCAGAAACCTTGCAATCATTAGCTCTTAAACTTGGCTGTAAAGCTCAGAGTTTATACAATGATCTAAAAAGAGTTGTTCAAGATTATGCAGAGACTGGGAAAAAACAGCGTGTTTCTGTTGAGACTCTTTCAGCTGTTTCAGACATCATTAATCTAGTCAAATCATTGATATCATGGTTAGACAGGTATGTTCTCATGTTTTTAGCAAGTTTTAAAAGAATTAAAATACATTTTGATCTTAACATTATCACCATTTGAAACACTTAATTTCCAGGTATCCATTTGTTGGTCAGGAAAGCTATGTTGAAGTTCGAAAGACCATTCTAAAGTTGAGCATTGAGCTGGCCTCAACAGCCCAGCGAGATCAATTTGCTGAAAACCCTCATGGAATAATCAAAGAAACTGTAAGAAAAATTTTTCCTACAATTTATTTCCTACAATTTTTTTTTAAAAAAATTATCTTTGGTTTTTGTATGTAATATAATAGTTTTTTTATAATTGTATTGAATCTTCTCTCTTCAATGAAAAAAGAAATGTTGCATTATTATACATTTAATAATATTTTTAAATAATAATAATGAGTACATGGGAAGATTTATGATTAACTAATGATTTTTATTTGTATATATAGTGCTCAAAATTAACTGAACAAAGTGATAAAATTGTCCAAGATTTCAATGATTCTCTAATTATACAACCAGCATCTTTAGAAGTTGCCAAAGTTAAGCGCAAAATCGATGATGATGTGGTAAGTTAAATAATATTTAAGATTCTTACTATCTATTTGAATAATAAGAGATACTTCTTAGAATTAAAAATTAAATTTTTTTGTAATATTTTGTAGCATATATATTTTTATACTGATATATATTTTTATTCTAAATCTTTGCATTATTTTATGTGAAAATATTTCTATGAACAAAATTATAGTTTGCGAAATCTAAGGAATGCATTCTGCTGAGAGGAAACAAAGAAAAAATAATGTACTAAATTCTTATTTTCATTATGTTATATAACAGGTTACTTAAAGGAAATGATAATGTAAATGAAATATTTGTTTTGAATATTTATTTACATAAAAATTGCGTGATTTGTAAAATTTTATAACAATTTTCGAGTATTTATAGTCATTTACAAAAAATGCACTTTTTAATCAAATTCTGAAATTATATATAGAATACTTTCATTAATTTATAAACTTAAATGCACAAAATTTCAAATGGATTACCCATCTTAAATATTTAAACAAAAAAAAAATAAATAAATAAATAAATAAATGAAAAAAAAAATAAAAAAAAAATAAATGATAAAAAAAAGTAAATAAATGAAAAAAAATAAAACAATAGTAAACTTTATTTTTAAAGAAAATTTGTCTTTTTAAAATATTGGAAACAGAATGTTATTTTTAGTTATTTATTCTTTTCATGATCTAAATAGAAATAAGCACATAAGCACAAATATTTTATATGTATATAAGCTGTTGTTGAAAGAAAATTCCATAGCACTATCTTCTGACTAGCCAGTTCAAAAGAGGATATTGCCAAGCCAGATATAACTTTGAATTATACAGACTGTACAGTCACAAATATACAGGTCATTTGAAGTAATAGATTAAGATGGTTTGGTTATCTGCAGAAACCCAGAAAACAATCACCATTTTTAAAAATCACATAAGATCTCGGACCAGAGAAGACTTTTAACTAGATGGTTAAACAACACTGAAGTGACTTAAGTTTTTTTAAGGTTAAAAATTGAAGAGGAGTTCCTATGAATAAAAATTGAAAACACACTTTGTTATACTATAAAGGGTTATGTTTTTAATGTAAAAGAACAGAAGCCATTGTAATTTGAAAGTGAGTGGAAAATTATTATAAGTATATTTACGAATGAATAATAAAGAATAAAATAATTTGAAAAAATTTTAAAAATTATCCATTTGCAATAAATTGATATTTTGCCTAATTTTTAATATATTTTGTCTTTTTCTGTTTATGTGCTTATATATTTAAAACTAATCCGTGATTTCTATTTTTTAGGGTATTCATATTAATTCTCTATATACTGGAATACATATCATTGAAGATATAAAGTTTCAAGTATGTTATATATATATAACTCTAAGTCTTTAAATGTATAATTGTCAATTATATTTTAAAAATTGTCAGTCTATAAAAAGTATAATTATTTCTCTATCTATTATATTATTCTTTCTAGCCATTGAAATTAAAAGCCATGATCCTTTTTGTATGATAAATTTGTCTATTAAAGTTCAATGTTTCTTTTTTCTTTCAGAGTCCTGCATATCGATCAGGAAAAGTTGAAGAAGGAGATGAAATTGTACAAGTAAATTATCAAACAGTGGTAAGTATAAACAGATGTTTTTTGTTTATGCAACTATTAATTTAAACGAGTTAAATGTTTTTATTTTATATTTACAAAATAAATTAAATTGAGGTAATAATGTATTTAAAAATAGTCCTTTTAAATATATAAATCTTGAATTTTTATTACCACCAATAAGTTTTATGTTTAAATTTTATTTATTAAATAACCAAAGTGTTATGAATCTTTTTCTAATTTAAAACTTATGGTGATAACTAATTTTCAAAGAAATAAGATGGTTTTCCTTTAACTGTCAAGTTTATTTTGATGGTTTAGGTTCATAAATGTCATTGGTGGTTTGGGAACATAAACGTCAGTAAAATGGTGCCATCTATTGAATTGAGCACAAATTAACTTTTCCAGAGATAGGTTTGAGTATAACGAAGAGAAGTCGAAATAAAAAAAAAAAAATTATCTTAAGTAATAACTTGGGCAGGACATTTTGGAACGTCAATCTGTGCCCAAGATTATCTCAGATATGAAGTTAAAAGGTTAAGAGATATTGTTGAATGTTTTCATTTCTGTCATATTTGGTTTTAAAAATATTCAAATATAGATAGAATATTTTTGAAAGATTTTTAACAAAATATTTCGTTTTCAGGTTGGATGGCAAGTGAAAAATATTATATGTGCCATGAAAGAGCATCCATCAGAAGTTCATTTGACATTAAAAAAGCGACCTCGACATCCAAATGTATTAGGACAGGTAAGGCTATATTCCATTTTTTAAGCACATTATCAATTCAAATACTTAAATATTTAGTTAAGTTTTTCTAATTCATGATGTTCATGAGAATTCACGCTAAGTTCACGATAAACCAGTTTATATTGCTATACTTTAGCATTGATATGCTGTGAATTTCATTCCTAAAAGCATGATTCTACTATAAAATCAACCTAAATTTTTTTATGTGTACTTCTAAATATGACATTTTGACTATACAAAGTGGATCTTTAAGATATAACCTGCTTAGTTTAAATGAAAAAACTTTGTCTTAAGTTAGCAACACTTCATTCACATAAATATTCATAAAACACTTTTTTCTAGATGTTGAATATTTTGTTACATAATGACTGCATTTTGTATTCTTTAACAATATTTTTATGGATTAAGTGCTTGAAATTGGTGTTACAAATATTTAAGAATGAAATCACTTGAATTAAAAATTACTTTTCAATATGCAATGCAAAAAAATTTTGCTTTTTATTAAAATATCCAAAAAGATTTAAGTTTTCTTTAGATGTTTTTCTTTCTTATGCATTAAATAAAATTTCTTATAAAAATATGTACTTTGTACTAAGAATACATGTTTCATATAACTCAATTTATTTGTTTGATTTCATGATTGCATTTTAAATCAAGAGTTAATCCAACTAGAACTTTTATAAACATTCACATTGAAGGTTAAGCCATATTCACAAATTGTTGAATTACATTTATTAGTTCACATATTAATTTATATCATAAATTATACTGTTGAATATTTAAATGTTTATATGCAATCAAATTATCCTAACAGAAAACAATATCTTCAAAACATTATAAATCTCTTTATGAATGAAAATGACTTAGAATGACATATTTTATTAAAAATGTAAAACAATCTCAAATAAACGTAATATAACTTTGTGGTTTTCATCAACTAAAAAAATATGTTAGTTGAATAATTATTTATTTGATTATTTTTTATTTATTTGGAAAAATATTTAATGAAAAATTTAATTTCAATGCAAAGGATTTTACCATAATGCAATTACAATTAACAGAATTAGCTTTTAAATAGTGTTCTATGTTTAATAAGAAATTTTATAGTTTTTATGAAATTTATTGTCTATTTTATAAATCACACATGGGAGAAATCTTTCTCAAAAACTACAGTAAAAAATTGTAATAAAAAGTTGTACTGAAAATAATATTTATTTTATTGAGAAATTTAAAAAATATACAAATGTTTAAAAATTTTATTATTATTACTATGTACTATTGTTACTATATATGTAACATATTTATAGTAACATGGGGTAAGAGGCAAAAAGATTGCATTAATATATTGTTATAAATGAAGTCCTGTTGGACAAAAGATCTTATTTACCATAGGTTTAAAAAATTTTTATATATTGTATAACAAATTTTAAACTTTCAGTCACTTATTTTAAAATATATTTGGCAGGTTATTACTCTCTGGCCTTACAGAATACCATCTAAGAAAACAGCATTTCGAAAATTCAAATTTAGCAGAAATAAAGACATTCGGGAGTTGGGACCAAAGTCTCCAGGAACCAGGTAAATAGATTCTGTCATTAACATCATTATTTAAATATATTATCTTTTAAAAATTCTAAATTATTTTTATCTAAACGATTAAAAGTAGTAATATTCAGTTGCACATTTTATATCTAGTAATTTAAATACTTAACTACTAAATTTTTCTTACATCATTTATCATTCTATGTACTATTAAAATCTTAGATTTGAATTTTTTAAATATTTTTGCATAAAAATATGTAATATTCATAATAAGTATTTGTTCACTATATTTCGCTTTAAATACTATATTGATTTTTAACCTATTTGTTTTATGATTGTTAAGTATAATATTTTTTTACAAGACCATTTCATGTTTTTTTAACTGTCTGCATTTAAATATACATTACTCACTTATTGTAAATATTGATTTTATTTTTCCAAAGTTTGCTACAATTTACTAGATTTGAGCATCTGCGATTTATTATTTTAAACAATTGATTTTCCCTGTCTGTAGTAATATGTAATTTTTTATTATTTAAAATTTATGAAATACTTGAATATTTATATATATTTAACTTTTTAATTACTTGATGGGTTTTTTTTTCTTTCCAGGGGGGAATCTAATAGTGTTTCTGAAGTAAATGGTGGTTTAGCATTAGAAAAGGAGAAATTGTTTGCTGTGAATAAACCAAGGAATAGACTGCGTAGGCGAGCCACTGTTACTGGAATATCACCAACTTCTTTACATGCTCCTGTGAGCTTGGAAGAACTAATTGGTAATAATTCAAAGCGAAAAGATACAGTTTTAAGGACAATTTCTTATGATCCTAATAAAACCATTGACATTGAAGATAATGTTTTTAAGCGAGAAACTCATAGCTGTAGCCAACCTGATAAGGAAAAAATACAACCAGATGAAAATATTCAAAATCCTACCAATGAGAAAGAAACAAAACATGCAACAAACTCATTTTTACGTCCACCCCAAGAAAAATTTATGACAGGTCATTTAAAACGCCAGGAAGCTTTAAAAAATTCTGAAACTGTTGCGAGAGCTGGAGTTGCTGTACCATTAACACAAAATGGACCCTCAAACTGTCCTCCCCCAAAACCTCCACTTCGTGTTACCACACAACCTCCAATTCCAGCCAGTGAGACAAATGTTCCTCAGGATCTTCCTCCTTCTGGCAGTCAGAGTCCAAAGCAAAAGTTTGCAGATTGGGTTAATAGACAGAAAAAGAAACCTGAAGGTAGTTCAATGCTTATTTTGAATTTTCTTTTAATAATAAATAAAATAATAAAAAGATGTTCTATAATAATAATAATAAACAGACTTTTTATGTTTTCTCGATTTGATAATTATTAGTATATATTACCAATAGACACTGTTTATTTATTTGTGCTGAAAATTAAATTTATGCATCTTTTGAATTGACAAAATTTATTAATAGTAAATATAAATTTTCTAATTTGAATTATTATGTTTATATGGTAATAATAAAACATTTTAATCATGCATTTTCTAGAAACTTAAGTTATATCTAAATTTAATGATTATTTTGATGTTGATGAAGGAGTAAATAATTTAAGAAGTAAATCAATTATTAAATCTCCATTAAATTTAATCCATTAATTTAATCATTTATTAATTTATCATTTTTCCATTAATTTAATCATTTATTAAATCTCCATTAGTAATATTTTTATTTAATTATGTATTTTACTCAATGTAATAATTTTTATTTTGCAAATATATTTAGTTTGTTTCCTATAACATGTCCAGTATGTTTATTTTCTATTTGATATAATTTTTATTTAATAAACTTTTTGAAAATTTTTTTTTTGTTATTTATATAAAGACATAAGCAAACTGACAATATGAGTATTGCTTCAGCCTTTGTGGAACAACTAATAAGTTCAATTCTTAATTCTTGCAAAGTTGCTTGTGGTTTGAACTTCACTTTAAATTATTGATCCATGTTAGATTGGTCCTTGTGTGCTAAATATGACTTTAAAATAACAACCAGCTTTAATTATTTTTGCAATATTAGGTTCTCTAAAACATTGCTGTTCAGAATATATCTTATTCGCCTAACACCATTTTCCTTTATTGCTCCAGAAAATATTGTCAAAATTTTTTATGCCAAAGTATCCATAGCTAAGTTGAAATATTTTTAAAACTCAATTAAGAATGTACAATATATCTACTATATTAATGAATATAGATTCTAATGAATTGTCTTGAACTGAGCTTTGAAGTACTATATTGTTGTTGCATTTAATTGTGTATGCATGTAGATTTTTTTAATAATAATGTCAATATTGGTTTTTACATCTTTCACTTTGAAATTATTGCTAATATTTATGATCATGGATTAAAATTCATAATTGCTTTAATTTAACAAATTTTTCGATAAAAAGTGTTATGAATTTTTTTATGCATTTTATTAGTATCTAATTAAATTTTTCACATGTTTCATTGTTTTTCTAAGAATACATTACAATTTTTTTTCCTTTGCATAATAGTTGGACTTTTACAACATGCTCTCACACTATTCAGCCCAGATTCAAATTCTCAAAGTTGTTCTTCACCAAAAGATGGTAGTTCACCAAAAAGCCCAAAACTAATAAGTGGATCGCCTAAAATGAAAAAAGCAGCTGGAAATTTATTTCAATTTCCTTTTCGTGGTGAAGGCAGACCTTCTTTATCAGAAGTAAGAATCTTATTTTCTTTTAATTTTTCCCTCATTTTTCTTTTATTAAGAATTTTAATAAAAAAATTATTCAGAATTAATTAATAAAGTAATGGGTGGGTAAAATGAGATATTTTTGCTGATATTTGATTAGTTTTCCTTTCTTTAGCTAGAATGAAAATTTAGAAAAAAATGTTGTTTTATCCATTCACAAATTTAGTTTAACAATATTAATGTTTTAACATTCCTAAGCACAGGAATTTAATATTATTACTGCCATATTAAAATCTAACTGTTCTTACTTATTTATATTTTAATATTTTAGAATTTGTACTTTTTGGCTTATTTATTTTAAAAGATAAAAGAAAGTAATCAAGATTTCAATTTTAAAATTGTTTTTAAATATATTTCATGGTAAAATTCATAATATTTTTGTAAGAACTAAATTACTGCATAAGGGAGAATAATAGTTTGTAGTTTTTACAGTATCTGTTAAAGCATAAATTATATTCAAATTAATGTAAATTTAAATAAAATTTCAGAGGGGCTCATTTGATATTTTTGATCATATTTTTTATGCATCTTATATGTTAAGAAAAGTTTATGCATGCTATTATTTTGGAGAAATGCTGTAATTTATGTAAATATTACTTGTTACTTTCTTTAAATATGCTAAATTTATTTAAGACAATGAAACTGTTTCATAATAATTATAAAAATTATTAAACACATGAGTGTAATGTATACATACATATGTGGGTAAACTTACATATACTTCATATTTGTATAAATAAAAATATATGTAAAACTTTTTTTTTAAATTGAGGATAAAATCATTTAAATGAACCTGCTTTGGAATTTACTTCATAAAAACTTGCCAAGATATTATAATGTTGCTAATAGTTAATTTCTTTTCTGATTTTTTAGCTACGCAGTTTAAAGAAAACTGCTAACTCTAAAGCATTTAGTGAGAGGTAATTTTAAATCCTTTTTTATTTAAATTTATTTAATTGCATGTAAATATTTTGTTTCACACACATATATATATATATATATATATATATATATATATATATATATATATATATATATATATATATATATATATATTTCTAATTCAGAATAACTGCTCTTTATGTTTAAAGAAAAATTTATTTAATACTATATAATATATTAATTTCTAATTTGTTAATGGTAATTTAATTATGTTACAAAATTTGTTATGAAAATTTGAAATATTTTCTGTGTGTGTGTGTGATTTAGTATATACTTCATTTCAAATTAAATCAATAAATATAATTAATAAGAAAATTTATTAAATATTTATTTTACTTGATTATTAAGTCAACTGATAATTATTCATTAAGGAAATATATAATATTTTTATAAGTATGAAAAAAGAATTAATGTTTGTACAAATTGTGTATGATTTATTGAGAAACAAATATTAAAATAAACTTCCAATATTAAAAAATAATAAATCTCTAAAAAGTTGACTTTAATTATTAAATTATATACAAATTTATCATATTTTAAAATGATTTAAATATCATCTTTTGAGCTTGTCATTAAACAGAATTAATTTGTTGTGAATTGATAATTTTAATGAGTTAAAAGTTTTTAGAGAATGATTGAAAAATTTACGTATATATAACGTCCAACTATTAGGATTTCCACCTTATTAATACTACAAGGAGAGAAAATAAATGCATCTTATACAGTGCACCCATGGCTGTGCCATTATGGCCCTGAAAGTGAGTGAGTCTTCCTAATTTAGAAGCAGGGTCCAATAAGAAGACCCCCAGAAGTATCATTTCACATAGATTAGCAAACACAACAGATCTTTGATTGAGTCAAAATTCAAACTCACTACCTCCTGATAATGAGAACAAATGCCCTATCCAGCCAGGTCACTGCAGCTTTTTTAAAAATTTTTCTTTTTTTAAAAAAGAAGAAAACTAATTTTTTTATTTAACATATTTACTACTTTTATTTAATAAACTTACAAATAAATATTGTGAAGTAATTTATATACAGTGTTTAGATAATTTTTTATTATGGTGCAATTTTAAGAAAAATTAACATTGTTTTCCATCAACTGTCCTAAAGAACTGTTTTATATATATATATATATATATATATATATATATATATATATATATATATGAATAAAATTAACATATTTATTAATTTCAATATTTTTCTGCTAACAGAGTCAACAGTAGCCAGAATGATAAACCACCAGTTACATCTCCCAAACAAGTGAGTTTGTTATTTTTATATGACTATAAATTTTGTTCATGTTATATTTATTTCGATTATATTATGTTATAGTTTAATTTGTCCCTATATTTTTATTTGTTTTAATTTATTTTTATTTCATATAATTTAATTCCCTTTCCCATAATTATTTTTATTTTAGAGTGCTTTGCATAAAAGAAGTCAGATGCAATGCAAGAAACAAGGTAAAATGAAAAATTTATTTTTTAAACATGCTAAATTATTTTAATTATAACAAAATTAGTTTTATTTACATAAAAAATTTACATGATATTTCCTTTTAGCTATGTAAAATCGGTAAGTAAAAAATGCGATATATATTTTTTTGAAGGAAATGAAGTTTTTAAATTTAATATTGTAAGCACTGGAAACTTTTAAATATTATGGAAAATACTTAAAGTAGGTTATTATATCAAGTACTTAGAAATTTCTTAATCTATGATGTTTGAAATTGTTATCACTAATAACCTAATTAAAAATATTTAGATTCAAATAAGTCTCTAATAATTGTTCAGGAAGAAATTATAGTTTCAAAAAGTAAATTTTTATGTGAATTTAATCTTATATATAGTCTTCTGGTTTTGTAATATGAATGAAATTTTAATAATGTGACTTTTAACACTAAAAAATTGGTTATTCTAGACTTTATTATTGTATATAAAGTTTAAGAAACGTGAAGCTACAGTAATTTGAAAAAAATATTTAAATTAAAATCAACTTCATTATTCTAAAACATTAGACAAAAAATGTGTTTGAATACATTGACATTGTATAAACTGTAAAATGATTTGTATTTAATAATTTGTTTATAAAGGAGAATATATTTGATTACATCAGTACTTAACTGTCCCTTATCAATTTTTATTTGTATTTTTTAATACACCAAAATTTAAGCTGAGATAATTAATTAATTAAAAAACTGTACTTTAAATTTGTTAAAATATTTTGACTGGTTTATTGAAAAAATTATAAAATTTTCAAAATAAATGCTATTGTGTATTTTAACTATGCTTAGGATTAAATTGAAAAGAAAATATGCAGTGATTTCTAAATTTTAAAAATTAAGACTATAATAATCTGAAAGATTGTAAGGAATAAATTGCAGCAGATTTATAGCAGATAAGTTTATATTTTTGGAAATATAAGCTAAAATTGCAATTGCAATTTTTGAGAGTAGTAATAGTGTTGAATTCAAATACATTTGTCATGTAAAAATTTTTTAACTTGTTATTGAGTATTAAAAATAATATTATATACATAAGTAACTAAATTAATTAGATAGAAAGTAAAGAATAAATTATTTTATACATCAATTATTGTTAGGAATTAAAACAAAAAAGTGTTCTAGTGTTTCAAAGACAGTGTACAATTGATTGAAAAGCTTATAAGAATAAAATTTCAACAAGGATATTCCATTTTGTTCTCATATCATTTTGCTGATTCAAAATTATGGAATAGCTAAATGTGTTAGGCAATTTCTAGTTGACAGAACTAAGTAACCAAAAATATAACACCATTTCATGTTTCATAGTGGATAGTTAAAGAATGAAAATTATTGTAGGGCATTTAAATATACACTATAAATTACTTTCAAGACTTTTTATAGATATTGAGTCATGTACACATATTGCAATGGATTCTTAACTTGCAGTATAAGAGCAAAAAGATCGAGCACCTATTCTGTCAGATGTGTATACACAAGATTTGTAGATGGTTTATCATTCTATAAGCCTTGTGTTGTTCCATTGTTCAACAGTGGCTAAAATCAAATATGAGATCAGTGCTTCTAAGATCTGCTGAATCATAGTGAATTTAAAATATGGAGATGTTTGAAAATTTACATTAAATCAATTTTATTACTATGCAGAAAGGTTAAATGTTTATTTAATAAATTATCTAGTACTTCTAATGAATGTTTATAAATATGAGTTAGAATCAGGAAATGTGTTTAATATAAACACATGATGATCTTGTGTAAAATAATAAAATTTGAACCAATAAAAAGCATTTTTGTGAAAGAAAAAAAATTACTGATGTAACCTTTTATTAGCAATCAATTACATTTACAAATATGTTCAAGGGTTACTAAAATACAGATTGATTTATAACTTATGTAAAAATTATTGCTTATTGTTGAAATTTTTTTGTATGAGTAATGTAAATTAGCTATGTTCAATGCATAATATTTATATATTTTTTTTATAAGACTGTTAAAATTACTAAACAAATCTTCTGAAAATATGTTTCCTTGAAAAAGAGTGATTGAAACTTCTTTAATAATTCAGTCTATTGAGATGTTTCTGGCTGTGATTGTTTATCCTTTACATCCTTATTTTTTTTTAATACTTTCTTATTTTGTTCAGTGATATTATATTAAATTTTTTACACATTTTTCAATTTTTATTTTTTAAAATTATTATTTTTTATCTATTACATATTTTTATGTATTATTTCGATTTATTGTATTAATTGAATTTTTGTCTCACTTAATTTTAGGTTTAAATGCTAACACTATGAATTCAGTGAAGAATCTAAAATTACGACCTGAAAACAATGAGACAATGAGTTCCAAGTATGGCTCTAAAATTACTGACAGTTACATTCATCCAAAATCAATAAATTATGCTAAAATACCTCAATATCCATGTGAAATGCATGAAAGTAAAATAGTTTCATTAAAAGCAAAAACAAATAGCAATATTTCAAGTAATAATAAGCAAAATTTTCAATCAACCACTCAACACACTCGTAATAATTTGCATTACCAAAAAGCTCGTCAATTATCAAAGTTGGCTAATCAAGATACTTCAAATTTGCTTAGAAATTCAAAAATGTCATCTGCTGCATATTACTCACCTTCTGGAAGATCATTGAGCTTTAATAATATTGCTATGTCTTCAGAAGATGACAGTAGTTCAGATGAGTATGAAATATATGCAGAATTAAGTAATGCACATAATTCTGGAAGTAGGCAACAGGCTTTTCCCCAACATGCTGTGCCTCCTAGTAATGAAACAGATTCTACTTTTGTTAAGCAAGTTGCAGAAATGTATAATATGTTGAGTCAAAGACAGCAATTTTTACAAAACCAAGTTAACAGAGGCTACCGAGGACCAATGAATGCCACAGATAAAGCCATTATAGATGAGTTAGCTCTACGTATGTACCATGCACTACAAATGAATCATTTGCAAAATCAGAATGCTCACCAGAAAGCCTCAAATAGTTCTATTCCCTCTTATCCTCCTTTTGTAAATATGCCTCAAAATGCTGCTTCATTTCAAAATAGTAATTGTGATGTGAGCAGTAGATTACCACAAGAATACTATCATTCATCACATATGTCGAAGTTTCAGAATCAGCCCTATATTTCTGGAACCAGCATTCCAGAAAATAATAAGGGAAATTCAGTTCATGAACATCCTGTAGACTTACCACCATCTGCATGCATGCCATCAAGAACAGTAAATAATGTATTTAAATCTGCTACTAGTCAAGAGATACATTATTTGTATACTTCCCAATTATCTAATAAAAGTAGTACTATTATACAGCCAGAAAATGGAAAATGTATAGAACACATGGAAGAATATTCTGATAAAGATCATATGTATGAGACAATACCTTATCAAAAATCTCAGAAAAACTTTGATACTAATGAAGTTTTTCAACAAGAGGAGAAAAATTATCTTTACCCAGCTGAAAAAGAACTGGAAAGAGGTCTACCAGCAAATGACAGAAATCAGTGTATAGATGTAAATATCCCTGAAAATATTGCCCAAACTGTTTCAAAACCTAATTTTATCAGGGAGAATATGTTCTGCCCAATAAAAGAAAATTATCATAATTCAAATCTGGTTAACAATTCAGCATTTCAAGAAATGCCCACTAATAAAACCGAAACAAATCATTCTTCAATTAATAATGAAAAATTGAATTGTGAAACTGACGAAGTAATAGAATCTAGACATTTATTTGATAAACAACCAGCTATTTCATCCCTTTTGATAAACATTCCAAAACCACCAACTGAAGTTTATTCTGCCATAAAAAAATCCTCATCATCTCAAACAGACTCAGACTTTTGTGAACCTGCTATTATAGAAAATGAATCAGATGAAATGTCCCCTAAAATAAATGATGAAACTTGTTTAAATGGTGATGAATCATATACTACAGCTTTAAACTGCACAAATAATTCAATTAGTGATAGTCTTGGTTATAGCAGTAGCAGTAGTTTGAGCAGCAATTCTTCTGGCAGCACTATTTCTTCCTCTGGGAGTTGTTATTATTATGTGGAAACTCAAATCAAACCACAATTCACTATTAAATTTCCTTCTGTGACATCAGAAAATGCTGAAGATTCTCCTCTTATTGATTTACGATCACCTACTTTGCCAACTATGGGAGTTTCAATGTTAAAAAAGCGGAGCCCAAGTAATAGTGGTAGTGAACATGGATCCAATGCAGGTTCCAGAGCTAGCCCCAACATACCTGGCAATATTGAATCTGATGTGATAAAAACATCCAGAATAGTAACAGATGTAGGTATGCTAGAAATATAATATTCTTAAAAAATATGAATTTTATGCAAATATCTAATTTTGACTATGTTTTATTCTTACTAGCCACTCATAAAACCAAACCAAAAGTAATTTGAGATAGATTTTGATTAAATTTTAATTGTTACTGAAAATAAGAAATATTGTTAAATTTACATTTTTAATGAAATATTCTTATAATTATATTTTACTACTTGCAATGTATAATAATATGCAAGTTGTATAATTTTTTAATAATTGTGCTCTGGGGTTGAAAAATAATCTTAGGAATTATTCATTTATCTAAAATTACATCTTTATCAAAAAAGATTAAAAAAAAAAAAAAAATAGTTTTAAAATTTTTGAACAAAAGAAGTTTGATGAAACTATAAAGCAAAATATTTGTTTTATTCATTATTTTGACTTATTTGCTGGGAAAACCGCACAATCTGTTTCAGATGCATTAAATGACAACCATTGCATAGTATGATCAATACTCATAGTTGTACAACTATGAGTATTTTCATTTAATAGAGTTAACATTTATTAAATGATAAATACAACTTTGATGAAAATTACTAAGAGATTAATTTTTATGTTAGAAAATTTTAATTTTATGCTGAACAAACATCTCACACTTGTAAAAGCAGTATTAGTGTAAAATGCTGAATAAGTTTTCAGAATTAAGTTGTCTATACTTTTTAAGTGAATTTCTGAATTAAGTTGTCTATGCTTTTACTATTCACCAAAAATAACAAGAACAAACATTTCACTATTTTGTCAACAGTTTTATATTCATAATTTGTTACAAGATAAAATTGTGTTCATGAAAGTAAATTTAAATATTAAATTCTTCCCTTTGAGCACTAAAGTTTAAATATTCTTTAGTTTAAAAAAATTCTTTCAAAAAATATTTATTATTAATCTCTGAATTTTGAAACATGTTTTAAAGTAATTTTCTTGTGCTATTTACAATGAATAGTGTACAGGTTCTACTTTAATAATGTAATGAACATTTGACTATTATTAAAGCAGAAGCACTTAATACAAAAATTGGTACATCTTGATTTCATCCCGATTAAGATGAAAATGACACTATGATTGTCACTAATCTAAATCACAGATTTTTAATAATTTTAGTCGAAATTATAGAATGTAATAAAGCTGACTATTTTTAGATAAACATTGCCTATTCTGAATTCCAATTAATTAAAAATATTGCTACAGTTGAATTTTTTTTTTAAATATTTGCAGTTATTTCTAAAATTTATGAAATAATTTTATGTTTATAATGTTTATTTGGTATGGAAATAAATATAAGAATGGAAAAAGGTAATTCTGTAATATCATTGTATCCTACTTTAGTTACATAACTGAGAAATTTTTTAATCAAATGTTTTATTTTTTGTTTTCGTCATTAATAATATTGCTAATTTTGAACAGTTTATTTATGACTCTTTTTTAAACAAAGTACCTCCATGACAAGAAAATTTTCATTATTTTTCTTATTTACCATAAAATATATCATTTTAATATACTAATTTAAGTATTTCTTGAAATATGCTTTCTATGTATGCAACTTTAAGCTATTTAGACTATGTTAATTTTTTTGTAACCATATCATTTATTTGTTATTTATTTCTAGAACACACTATTTAACTCTCAAACAGAAGAATATATAATACATATCTGATGATTGAAGATCTGCATGAAAAATAATATCATCAATTAAACTAATGTAAAAATCATATGTACAATAATTCAATAAGATTTAAAATTGATGTTTGTAACTATTCGTTTGAAGCATTTTTTATACTTTGCAACAAAAGGAAATGTATATAAAAATCTATTCTCATTATTTTGTATTATTATATCTGTGTACATAATTTTTAGTTATATGGATTTAATTCATAAGTATAAGAAAAACGAAGCTTGAAAAATCTATTTAAAAAAAAAATAAAAATGCTATCTTAATATTATTAAAAAAAATTATTTTATATTTTTTTAATAATCAATCATGAATTGTTGATTTATATTAAACAATATTTTGTAAAAATAATTCATAAAACATTTGAATGATGGAAAATATTTTCTGTGCCTTTAAAAAAATCTTACTTTATTGCTTCTCAATTCCACATGCAAATAAATTCAAAAACTAAAAATGATTATTTTTTAATATTCACTAACATTTGTGATCCTATTGAAAAAATGCAAAATGAGAAAGTTATTAGAGAAACTGGAAAGAAACTATTACTTAAAAATATTCTAGTAAATTATCGTTTTAAGAGTTAGAAGTCTACCTAGAATTTGTCTCTGATTTCATTACTAAAAACATTCAAATAAATAACATATCAGCATATAAAAATATTTTCTTATTAAACTATATTATATTGACAAAACCACATCCTATTTTTGTAACTATAAAATGCTTTTAGCTGTATTTGCAATGTAATTGTTAAAAATTTTAACCATATATTCTAACCCATATTAATAAGAAGAAATTTGAATGGTGATACTGTACTAACTCATGGAAGTTGACGTATAATCAATATAGTGTAAAAATAGTATAAATAAAGAGGTAACATTTGTCTGAACACATAAATACATATCATTCCATTTACCCTTTATAAGACATATTCTGATGCAAATGTTTTTACTTATGGATGTAATTTTACCATGTACAAAAATAAATTAGTGATGTACTGAATAAGTATAATGTATTTAAATTATATATATGTGAAAACTTCTCTCATAATATGACATTGATATCTTGGCTCTGATTTCCTTCAAAGGTGCTCAACTGCTATTAAATGTTGTAAATATGCATTTTATCTTTTTCACTATTTATATTTAAATTATAAATTAGTATTAGCTTTTTCTGATGAATATTTATGACCTGAATGTGTAATATTTGAATGAATGATATGTTTGAGTTAATTTAGAAGGTAAAGCAATATGTTTCACGATCAAATATATTATTACACTTATATTTAATAGACATTAGTTTCTATTTTCTAAAATAGAATTAATATTTTAAAATTCTATTAAAAAATTAACCAGACTATATTTTCAAATTATTGAATGCTCAACTATTGAAAGAAGCATAATAATTTAGAGTTTGCACTGTAAAAACTTAATCTGATATAAACTAGATTTTTATGTTAAAACTGAAAACAGTGTAATAAGAAAAAATGTAAGTGTAAAAAAATTTTTTTATATTCAAATGCTGTTTGGTTTAAGGTTATGAATGTGATATAAATTTCTTTTTATATCTTGTCAGATTAATCAAAGAAGAAAATACATAAAGCTGAATTATCTGATATCAATATTTTTACTATAATATGAGGGTTAACTAAAAAGTAAATTACTCACTTTTGAATAAATACTCACTTTTGAAAAAAATATACATATAATTATGTATATACACAGACATACTTCATAGTATTTTATTGAAAATTTTTTTTTTCATAAAATACTATGAATTATGTCATTCAATTGAAATATAATTAGTAGCTTCTTAATCAGAATCAGATATATCTTTAATGAAACCCTAAATTATTAAAAGTAAAACATCCTATTATACCCCTATTTTCCTTGGACAATGACATCTTTTGTATTGAATATATGATAAATAGGATATATCAATTTTCGTAGGGTTATAAATTAGTTTTTAACTTACATGTAAGTTTAATAAAGGTATTTATGAAAATTCACAATGTAATTATCTTTGAAAACTAACATTTCTTTGAACACCTAATTTGAAGTACTAATTTAGTTGATTGATCATTATTTATCAAACTAATAACTGAAAATCATTTATGTTAAAAAGAGAATACATATAAGTTTGCCAAACATACCATACTACTTTTAAAACTAAAACTAAGTGTAATTTATTTTTGTTTCACACTGATACTGAATACTCTTTAAATAGAGAGAACAGATATTGCCTAGATTAAGTACATTTACAGCAGCAAAATGATTAATAAAAAAGAATTATATTCATTTTATAACTTCAGTCGCACAACATAAATTCTAGTGTTTTATATATATATATAATTTCAAATTATTTATTTTAATAACATTTATATATTGTCCTCATAGTTATATTTTTCAATCATCAAAGCAGGAGTAGGCATTAAGCAGACCATGATTGACTGGTGTATTGCCAAAATATTTGGGGGTGATTGTCAAAGCTAATTTTTTTATGATCCGTATACCTAAAAATATTCTTTTTACCCCTATCGGCATTGAAGATGATCACATGACAAAAATTTAAATTGGCTCATGATACAAAAGTTTGCTCACCTCTAAAGGATAAATATTTTTGTAATAAATTTATTTTTATTTATTTATATATTTTAAAATATATTGAAAGTATGTCATAAATAATAAAACAAATTGTAATACTTTAGATACAACTGTTAATTACACTTATAAAAATTATGCATGAATATTATAATCCAGATTTGAAATTTGTTACTTTTTTATGTATATAAATAACAATGATAATTTAATTATATATATATCACTTCAAACTACTGTTTTAGATTTAGATATATGTAAAAAGCATTGTTGGTGTTATTTCCGAATGAGAGCCTATAGCAAATTTTTTGATGATTCAATTGTTATGTGTGATGGCTATCTTTAATCTTATACATATCTATCTTTGGGTGCATGCTTACATATGTATATATACGTCCATTATATTTTTGCAATAAATATCTGCTTTGTTATATTTATTGAGAATTATACCATTTAGTGTGACATATAATTTAATATGGTACACATTTTTCTCATTTCAACATTGGGTTATTATTGTATAAGTTCTTTGTTGTAACACTCCCATAATAAAAAATTTAGGTGTCTCCACCACAATATGTATCATAAAATGTTGTGATATTAAATGAGTTGCAAATTAATTATTTTTGAAAACGTACATAGTTACATTTTCATTAATAAAAAAATGGTACCTCTTAGAATTCATATTTCTTGTTAGTTTAGTATTTATACTGTCCCCTGTGTTACTGTTATTATGGGGAAATATATATATATATATATATATGCCCTTGTTATTATATACTTGTTGTGTATTTTACTTGTAAAAATATGTATTTTAGAAATAATTATTGTAAATCATATACACTTTTACCTGTTCTTGTATTAAATAAAAATTTCCTTATTGTGTTCTAATGTCGGCATTATTTTTCATCTTCATCATTTATTATAACAGAATATATAATATCCATTTTAACTTTCCCTCATCTATAAAAGTAAATTATTTTAGAACACAGTAATTTATTTAAAACTAAATTAGCATGTTTTAAAACTTGTTGAGGCTATTTATAGGAAAGACCATGATTTACTCAAAAATAGATGGTTTATTTGGAAAAAGTAAATAAGTCTAAACTAAATATTTTTTTTTAAGAAAGTGCTAAGCTATGTGTTTTCTATAATTTATCACAGGTTAGAAAGAAAACTAATCAGTGAAATTAATTTGCTTGATTTTCAAACTTTTTGGCTACCTACAAAGTATACACAGTACAAGCACTTATTAATTAAATTAATAAGCTTGCTATGTATTTTATTACAAAAATGCTTCAATTAATTTAAAATTTGATTTATATAATATTTCAAAATAAATACTTAACTCATCTGTATCATGAGTTTTATTTTAATGAATTAAAAAGCTATATTTAATTTTTCAAATTAAGTTATAAATAATAGTTATATTTGTTGAAGAATATTTGGCATATTCCACTTAAAATAAGACCATATAAAATTGTCTTTGTTGACCAAGAATTTTTAGATTTCATGCAAAAATTATAAAGATTAACAATATATAATATATGCATATTGTATATAAGCTCAATATTTATGAGCATAGGTATTGGGTGCCTAGGTATTTTAATGAATTTGATGCCCTGAATTTAAGACTATTTTAGTTTTTAAGGAAATGTACTTCAATAGTGACTTTTTATTTTAATCGATGGATCAAAATAAAAAAATCTATAGTTTATACATTTAAGTGTAATTATATTCAAGCAACAAGGAAAAATCACTGATGAAACAAGTCATTCATTGTTCAAGTTTCATCTAAAGAATTTGAAAAAGCATTTTTTTCTTTTACTAAGTTTTCCATTTTATGGTGGTTTAGAAATTTTCCAATTGCCATTAATGAAGAACAGCATCTTTAACAAGTTCTCCTATTTGTATAGAGGCAAATATTCCAGTTTTAATTTTTTTTCTTTGATCAATTGAATTTTTTATTTTTATCTAAATATGCAAAGTCTGCACCTTTAATATCAAGGAGCTTATATAAACTGCTTCATAAGACCTAATTCAATATGAAGCAGAGAAATGATTTTCTGTACTTTGTCCCAGCCAATCCAGAGGAACAAGAAGAAAGTGAATATGTCAAATAATCTAAGTACCAAATTTAAAACTAGAATTATTTTAAAATGCACAAAAACTGTTAAAATTTTTAATTAAAGTGCAGTTAATGTATCAAATTTCTTTTACAAAAACTATTTTGAATATAAATATTACAAATAAAGATTATTTAGAAAGATTAAAATTATCCTTTGTGTATTTTTTAAATAACTTTTCCTGGAAATATGGTTCCTAATTCAGGACAGTTTCAACCCTTTCATAAAGGGATGATAAAGGTTATTTCTAGTGTAAAAAATGTCAGGACTCAAAGCATATAATTTCATTGTTTAAAATGTAGGGCTGATTCAGAAAAATTAAAAAAATTATATTTAATAATATAATTTTTTAAAAAAATCTTCTTACAGCCCTTGTATCAAAGTATAATCAACAGCTTCAAGTGCAAATATCCCAAGATACATTTGTGTGGAATGATCATGACTTGAAACCTTTTTGTGAGGTTGACATTCTAAGTGCAATGTACTTGTTAATCTGTGCTTAGAATGAGGCTGTGGATAAAACAATTTTGCATGGGTGACATGCAAGCTTTATGAAAGAAACTAGAGAAAGCCAAGAATAATTACTTAAGGGCTTTAGTAAAACATTCATCAATGAGCAGCTTACTAAACACTCCACTGCTAACTAAAATTTCAGTTCAGGATTATTTGAGTTTGAATTCAGATGTAATTTAAACACGGGAAATATCGCATTATTCAATATTTAAAAAGATATTGAATAAAAATGGGAAAAGAGCTTTCAGCTATACTAAAATTTTCTTGAGCGCTACATATCGAGATGATTGACATGTACCACGACACGAAATTAATTTACTCAACTATACATGTTATTTATACATTATTCAACTAATATCATTAAACTTATTAAATTTCTTAATACACTTAAATAACATTCTTAAAAAGGGACGTTTATATACTTTTAATAATAGGTAATAATAAATGAAAATTATCCTTTTAATGCATGAAGTAAAATTTGCTAGAAAACAATTTTTATTAAAGAATTTCACTTTAAATATTTCACCAAATTTTTCATACGTATGCAAAATTTGATTTAAATATACAGTATAATTTTAAAAAATATAACATTTATTCTTGCAAAGTATTTTATGTAACTTAAATTTATTAGAGTTTATGATAAACAGAAATTAAAAAACTGATCAAAATTAAGGAAGAAACTTAAAAATATATAACATTAAATGGTATTTTAATTTATCAAAGTGATAACCATTACAATAGACTTGGATTGTTGGTTGCTTAATGATTATTTTTGCATACAAATTTCCACTGTTAAACAAAAGGCCAGAGTTATAATTGTCATCTGCCAGTTTAACATTAAAACTAACTTAAATTTACCTTAAGTATAAAGAAGTGCAATTATATAAGATGAAGAAAGCTACAAAAATGTATTTTTTTAATTTTGCAAGCTGAAAATTACACTGTATAATAATACGTTTATTGGGAATACAAAAAGCATAAATCATTCTAGATTTAAAAAAAAAAAAAAAATCAAATATAAAAATGTTATTTTACATCATTATAACATTTATGAATTAGTGAAATGTTCATAAACAATACTCAATGAAATAAATGGCACTATGTAATATTTCAATGTCATGGTTCTGCTTTTGTTATTTCAGCTTGACAACCAATTACTCAATCTGATTTTTCATTAAAGATTAATGAGAAAAATAAAACTTAAATCACAAATTTTAAAGTTTTTTAAAACTAAAGTTGATTATTTCTCATTTAAGAGCCATAATGCAAATAACATATTTTTGCTTTTTAATATCAATGATGGACTTCAAAAGCATTTTGCAATAAAACACACAGCAATTGTGAAAAGATGTATAGCTAGCTGGAAACAAGAAGTACTATGATGAAATGGAAACTAGCAATCATTAAATGCACTGATTAAAGTAAAAACAAAATCAAACAATAATTAGAAATTTTCAGCATGAGAAGTTTGATTGTTTGAAATTAAAAAACAATAGATTAAAATGCAAATACTGCACATTATTTCCTAATGTCAACCAAGAAAAAAACAGTAAGCTTTTCTGATTAAACCTCATAAAATTTTAAAACAAAAAAAGCACAATTTATAATATGATAAATATTTTTAATGTAACAGTACATTTTCATTTAATATACATTCTACTAAGTAAATCTCTAGCATCTACTTTTTATCTTTTTGAGTTTTGCTAGATGGTCGAGGTAACCGATATTTTTCCATATCACAATGTATATCATTGAAACTATATTCATCGTATTGATAATATTCAGGAGCTCCATAAGTTGCAGTCTCATTTTGTTTAGAAGAGTGACCTATAAAAAACATCCACAACATAAATAAAGACAAAATTTAAAAATTATAATTAAATAATATTTTAAGCAACTTATCATTAATAAAATAGTGTATGACTATGTAAATATTATTCATGGATTAAAAATGGAAAATATTACAGGAAATTTTATGAATTGATGTTAAGTTCAAAAACTGACAATTAGAAACTGATGGTTAGTTAAAAATAATAATAACAAGATTTTATTAAATTAGAAAATATTTAAAAATAATATTTTACTATCTTATTAAAATACAGTTAAAAATTTTTTTTATTTTTCTTTAATTTTACTTGAGAAATAATGCTAGTATTTTAAACAAGAGTAATTCATTGCTACATTGATTGAGTAACATTATAGGGTTTTATTTTATTTATTTTTTTAAAATCATATATTAATATAAATGTCAACCAGTAATATATGTCTTCTTTTGCTCAAAAAACATTCTTAAATTTTCCTATTTTCCTTTTCTAGAAAAACCTCCTTATTTACATAAATACTAAACAAAGTGAGGACGAAGAACGCAAAACAAACAAAAGTATGCATTGGAAAGTCAGCCCCTATGGTCCTTCTTTTAACTAGTTGCCAAAGATGCGTGTATGTATGTAGTCTTGCCTTATAGTGGAATACTACTCCTTTATGTTTGATATGTTATGGATATTACGAAATGAAATCTTTGTTTAAATTGTCAGATTGCTTAATATACATAGTGATGCAGGTGAGATCAAAACTACTTTAAAGTTACCAAGTTTGAAATACTTATATATTACCAAAAACCTCAAAATTTTGTTAGTCAACAGACTAACTCAGATGTCTCCTTGTCAGCTGCCCATAGTTGACAAAGAGATACCTGAGTTGGTAAACTCCTCTCTACATTTATGTCATGATAGTGGAAGAACTTTGGATGTCACTGGTTAATATGGGCACATCCCAAGTCCATATAGCTCCACCAACTCAGTAACAGAGAATGTGGTCACCTTTCCAATAGCCGCCTATGGCAAGTGATGTTTCACTTTGTTAATTTTATAGAAATCAGATGAAGCAACTAATTGTTTGAGTTTTTCAACTGCTTGCGGTACACATTTAAAGTGATGTTCTATCTTTTGGCTGGAACTTAAAAAACATTGCACCTTTCGATCCCATCACAATAAGAGCACAACCTTCCTCTGAAGTTCTCTTCTACAAGCCATTGTCTGCTAATCATCAACCCAATACCAATGTTTGTGCACTCCATTGTTGTAAGCAATCTATTTATCATCACCATTTAAGACATAATGTATTTAAGAAAAAAATAGTTTTCTTTTTGTTCCATGAGCATATCACTGTCAAATAAACTTCTTTGATACTATCAAATAAACTTCTTTGATTTCATCAGAGACCAAAATATCAAGCTTGCTTACATATCCCAGTTTTTTTAAACAGACAAAAACATCCCAGTTTTTTTAAACAGACTTCTTTTTACTGCTCTTCCCTATCTCAATAATTATTTGTGTCATGTAACATTGGCTATATAGGATCAATGTCTTTATTTTCAGGTCATCACTTTGGATAGGCCTTCCTAATCAAGGAAAATTAAAATCGCTCAGAATTTTTTGAACCAGATTTGATACTGATGTTCCTGCATTATCAGTATGAAGTATATAGACTTTTTCACAAACTTGTTACATGTATTTCCTTTTATGGAAGTAAATCAGTACAATATGACAAAAAATGAACAATTAGATCTTTCATTTCAATTAGCTGTTAAATCTCAAAAACACAACAATGTTGCTCAATTTACTTTTCACAATGAAACCTTAATTGTCTGCTATCAATGATGCAACAACTACAATTACAAATGCTTCAACTATTTAGGAAAATGCACTACTGCTATATCTTTGAAAGAAAATGTAATGATCTAAATCAACTCAATATAAAAAGAAATCACTCATTTCAAGTTTTTTGAAATCTTCTTTTAAGATTTCCTAGCATTTCTGATATAATATATAATTTTCAATACACTGTAAGAAGAATGACTTTAACTTCAGTTCTTAATAAGTTTCATTGGAGTGAAATATTTTATAGAAACTGAAAAGACTTTAAAATAAAATAATTATTTTTAAGTTTCCTAAATAAAATTCCTTTTTTAATGAAAGGTGTAAAAAAAATGTTGTAAAATTTGGGTTTTGTAAAAAAAAAAAAAAATTAAATACTTATATGCAATAGTTTTCAAACTTTAGTATGACAACTTTTCATGAAAAAATTTTTTAAATTGATTTCTACTCAAGCCCATTTTATCACTGGAAATTCTTTAAATTTCTCAATCCATTAAATTATTTAGCATATCCTAATATCCTATCAATAATTTGCAATAAATATAAGAATAAAATTTTACACGAAATTTTAGTTACTCTTATAAATTCTCTTATTAATTCTTAGTTTATTCTTATAAATTAATAGTATATTATAAATTATGAAAAAATACACAATAAAAATTAAAATATAAAGATAAAAAACACAATTATTTAATAATACATATAAAAGTAAAGTAAATAACTATAGTTTTAAAATTAATGCAATAAGAGGTTAGTTCAATGATTTTGACATTTATCACTAAATATCATTTAGATTTACTTAAAATATGGAATTAAGAAATATAAAAATGCAATCAGCAGAAAAACAATATATTCTTTTATGCAATTAACATTTACTTAAAGTGGTCAACCAGGAACTTCCATCAAGCACTTTCAGTTTATAAATAAAAGAAAAGTAGCTTCATATGAATTAAATTAATGAATTCACATTGAAACAAACCTGCAGATTGACTTCTATTTACATCCTTATTACACATTCTGTATGCATACAACATCCCATTACGAACCTAAAATTAAAAAAAAAAAAAAAAAAAAAAAAAAAGAAAAAATATTTTTTATTCAAAAAGTACTTAATAATTTAATTGAAAATTTAGAAATGAAATATAACATAGCAGTAGTTAAATAATTTTAACACATATTTGATCTATTTACTAAAAATGTTAATAAAAGCTTAGAAAAATTCATGTATATATTTTTAGTACTTGCACACATAAGAAATTAATGGTAAAAAGATGAGATATTTCATAGATAAATTTGGCAATGCATTACTCCCAGAATATTTTTAAACAAAATTTTAAATATAAAAGAAATCTCTAAATATACAAAGATTTCAGCTCATCTTTTTATATAACATTTTATATTATTAAATGCTTGAAAAATTTCCTAGCTTTTTTTACATTTATAGTTATATTACTTTCAAGTATATTCATCATCACATGTAATTTTTAAGGAAGTATCATCATTAATACTTTAAATGTACTAACTTAGTCACACAATTCATCAGTCTCTAAATATTAACTTTTAAATACAGAAAATTTTTTTAATAATTTTTAAAACTTTTTGGTTTTATACATCAAAATTACACATTTTTTATTAAATATATTTTAATTGATATAAAGTTTAAAAAAATTTCAAAAATTGGTTTTACATATATTGGAAAAGAAATGACAGAAATATTTTAAGTACTATAGTTATACACATCCTTGTATCATAAATAATAATGCAATAAACTTAAATTAAAAATGCAAAAAATAATCTACAGGTACATTTTTGGAGTTTTATTCTAAAAAACATTTTAAATCTCTAATTTGGAAATTATTGCAATAAAAACACTAATTTCATATTTTCCTGCTATAATCTTAAAATCCTAAAAGATTTTGCTCGAAATTTTCTGATTTAAATGAATCAAAAGAACTACTTAATCTGATATAAGTGCCTTAAAATAATCTTGAATATATATAATTATCAGTGACCAACTGTACATAATGGTTTTTAAAAATGTTTTGAAACAAATGTAATTTGAAAAACTGGATTTGAAAAATCTATCAGCCTTAATTGAACATTTATCTTTACATAGCATTATAACAAAGATGTACACACTTTTTATAAATGAAAATTTTCTTATAAGGAAATGTTTATTGATCAGAATATTGCAACAATTGTAAAGGATACAAGAATCACATTTTTAAATTTACTTATCATAATCAAACCTTAATGTGGGATACATAGTTATAAAAATGATAAATTATGAAGATAAAACAATCACGTCACCAAAACAAAAATAACTTGGCACCAACTCATCCCGGTAATAGATGATTAATCATAAATTAAAAATAATTATGCTTTAAGTCTTTTTGTTAATAATTTCATGATTTTATCGTTGATTTATTTTTTAAAAAATTATAGCACTTTTTAAAGCTAATAGATATCTATTATTTATAATTACATAAATTTAATTTTTTATAGTTAAAAAACAAAAGGAATACTTAAAATCTGAGGCAAAAAATAACTTATTAATACATCGTTTTATATCACATTTTTCAACTAAAATCATGGTATGCCAAAATTAAATAATAGTTTTATGCAAGGGAAAATTAATTTTCCGTATAAACTATAGAAAATTAACTTTAAAACATATTTTACATTATAAGACATTTCAAAGTCATAGTAGCAAAACACT
>JAPDSC010075940.1:0-24906 GCA_026290005.1 Latrodectus geometricus | reverse complement strand
CATACATATATATATATATATATATAAATACATACATATATATATATATCATTGCACATACGAATTGCACATACGGTTTTTAAATATTTTTTAAATAATTTTCAAATACTTAAAAAATTTAACTTTTTCATATTTCCGCTTTAAAAATAAAATGCAAATTATAGAAATATTATTAAACTAAACTGAATATTAGGGAATGATTTTTAAAGTGTTTTAAACTTATTTATTTAAAAGGAGAATCATTTATTTATTCTAAAATTTTTATTCACAGTAAAATATTTTAACAGAATTTGTTTCAAGTAACGCATTTCTAAAGATTTAGTTAATTGAGTGTTTGTGAAAGTTTATTGGTGCTAATTTGTGTTTCTTGATAAATAAACTCTCTGAGCATACTAATATTAAACCTTGCAAAATTGTTACCAAAGTGTTATCTCTAACAAAGAGTTCTAAAAGTAATATTGATTTCAGATTTTACTGATAAGCATAAACAAAACTTCAATTTATTGCGACAAAATTTCAGAAAATTCTGATTCACTCTAAAAAATCTCAAATTTATCCCATGCAAAATAAAATAATTCTTCTTAGCAAACCAAACAACATTACTACCTTGTCATAACAATCCTGGAGACCTATAAAATAAAATGACATGTCTAATTATTGTACAGAACACCAAATTAACATTATTTACATATAAAACCAGTGTGCATTGCCAAACACCTCTAAATTTTTGAAAACTGGTTTCGCACAACAGATAACAGAGTCACAGATAATCGTTTAATCAATGCTGATTACTGATTTACGAACATCATAAATATAAATAATAGAAGAAAAGAGTATTACACAAAAGTACCATGCTATCATTTATAAATGCAATAATATAACTAAGAAAGTACTTCAGTGATATAAGAATACTCTTAAAAAAGTAACACAAGGCTAAAATTTGAAAAGTAACATATAAACGGTGCTTAACCATTAGAATTACCATTTGTAAATATATATTAATGGTTTTCTCTTTCCAGCCTTGAATATTTAATGCCTAACTATACATTAAAAAATTTTGTTTACTATAAGAGACATAAAACACAAAATTATATTTTATACCATAAATAATATATTATTTAATACTTTTTATCTCATATGAGTTGCTGAAAAATGCATACCATTAAATTTTAATGCTATTACAATTTAAAAATACATTTTAAAATTCATTTTTATTAATACTTCTATTTACAAGATATTTGAATCAGATTACGTATAAAAAGGTTACATTTTCTGAAAATATTTAAACTGATTTAATGTTTTAATCAAATATAATTCCTACTTATATTTTTATAAACTTAGTTTTATAAGCATTGTTACAGACAATTTCAAGTGTAATAAAAAATTGTAATTCTAAATTTAATTGACTTATAAATGCATAAAATTTAGGTGCTCTTCTTATTGAGAAATAAAAATTAACATGCAAACATTGGAGAATATAACTAAAAGCAGTTTCATAAATTCTTGGTCAAATAATATTTGATTATTTTAACTTTTCTTTACAATAATGTTTAGAAATATTTTTAAAAATTATTTTTGCTTTGAGATTCTATTTATCCAATTTAGCTTTCGCATACATTCAATGTAATATCAGCATATATCTTTCTCTCTTGTAAATATAGGACTTTCATCACAAACAGAAAAAGTTTTACGTGTTAAATACGTTTGTGTTTGCCTCATTTTGCGGCTGTTCGTAATTTCTCAAAGCAGCTGAATCAGCTTTTACGAAATCAGCCCGAATGAGATTACATATATTAGACTCACAGAGAAACCAACTCTACTTATCAATACAAAAGGGCTGTTGCCTAATTTTATTTACTGTACACTTGCTATATATTTTTCAGTTGATATTTATTTCATACGAGATTTTAATAGAGAAAATTAATATTTATTATAAATTAAACTTAATAAAAAAGTGTTCAGTCAGTACCAATCATTTTATTCAGTGTATTGTTAACTGAAGTAAATTACAAATAATCATAAAATTCTAACAAGTTTCCGATCGTTACTGAATATTAACTTCCATTTTCTATGTCTTTCATTTTCTATTCTTGTGTCTCATGCCATTTATTGCCGCCCAACCTTGCTAGTGGTTAGCATACCTGACTGCACATAGGTGGGACCTGGATTCAAATCCTGGCTCGGGCATGGATGTACTTTCTCTCTCTCTATCTCTCTCTCTCTCTCTCTCTCTCTCTCTCTTTCTTTCTTGTCTTTGTCCTTTCTTTGTGTGTGTGTGTGTGTGAATGGTTGCCTACCCTATAAACGGGTACCTATGGCATGTGTGTACTGAGGAAGTCGGATTCCATACCAAATATGGTTCAGTTGGAAAAGTGGAGCAGCACACACCATATTGCCAGCCTGGCTGGCACACGACAACAACAACATGCCATTTATTTTTATTTCTCCAAATAATTACTAGTCCGAATATACTTTTTTATGAATTGTTTCAATGTATATACCGGTCACCATTAAAATTTAAACACTTTTTATATTAGTTTTTCATACTTGCTCAATATTAAGAGTTTTTTATCATTTTATATATTACTAATTGACTAATTTTCCTATAGAAAGCAAATATTTTATAACAAGTTTTAAAAAATTGAATAAAAGTATATTATTATATTAATAAGTACAAATATATATATAAATGAGTATTATACTATGTACATGATTGATTTTACATCAAATATACATTTCCTCTAAAATTTTACTATCTATAATTCTAGAATTTTTAATAAAAGTGTAAAATCTTAGTTAGTTAAGCTATCAATCTTTTATCAAGTAAAAATCTTAAATTTTTACTGAACGATGAATTTGTAATAGTCATTAGAAATTTAAATCAATAGTTGATAAAATAACATCAGTTAGTATAAAGTTTCGTCCTGTTATATATGAGAAATACAGTTCTTGAAATCTTATTTATGCCATTTGTATAACCAAATGAAATATGAGCTATATTAAACAGTGCTTTCATCTAAAAAGAGTAAGATTTTAACTGTTATCGGAATCCAAATGAGCCAGTAATAGCTAAACGTCAATATTACACATAATATGACGATGATGTAAACAACCATGAGTGGTTGAATTCATCAGATGGAGAATCGATGATGATTTGTGTGGCTCACATACAGTCCAAAAGATATATCTGTCAATTTATAACCACAACATAATATGAGTGACAAATAGAAACTTCAAATTTCACAGATTAAGCTGATAATTGATAACTGCATGATGATCAGTCATAACCTCTACGTCAAATTGAATCCACAAAATAACAGATTCAAACAGTTTGAATTACTTTATCACAGTAACTTACCTATTCCTCAAAATATTTATAGAATTACAAAATAACTCATGTTCACTTTTTTGGCTTATTGATTTTAATAATAGACATGTTGATAATAAAACATATTAATACACGTATTAGTGATTAATTATTAATGATGTTAATAATTAATCACAAACAATAGTATTGATGTGTTTGTGATTAATCTTCTATTTAAATATCAATCATTTTTTAAAGTAACTGTAAAATACTCTCAATCAAAGATTAAATTTCAAATGCACTTAAATAGGTAAGAAAATATGCTGTGGACATTAGATTATCAATTCAATTATTAGCAAAATTCATTTTTATTCAACATTTAAATTTTTTCTTGATTATCCCTCAAAAATTGCTTATCATTCATTTTCATTTTGTGTAAATAATAATATGTGAATATATTATTAAACTAATTTTTGCTGTCTTTTTAAAAAAGGTGAGCTTTTTCCTCAGTTAATACATATACATATGTAAAGTATCTACGGAATTGAAAATTCTCTAAATTCAACAATAAAATAAATAATATATATAAATAGAATTTAAGAAACAAAACCCGAAAGAAAAATATGTTATTATAAAGCTTCGTATTTGCAAAATATTATTTAAAATATGCATCACTTTGCTTAATTGGTCAGTAATTTAAATGGAACTGCCACAGTCCCTTTAATGAATTAGCAAATTATAGCTTCAAATGCAAAATATGAAAATCTCTTGACTTCATAAAAAAAAATTTCTATCCAATTTATATTTGTAAATATTGCACATAAATTATTTAAATGAATCAGAAAGTAATTTCTTTGAATAAGATTTTTTACATCATACTCTTATTTTTTTAGAAATAATTTTTTGAGATAATTAATTTATCACATGAAGAATTTTGAGAAATATTGCTGAAGAAGACTTAACATTCAACAAATTATACCAAATTTTGAAATCAAATTTATTCTATTTTGTAAATTAAACTCTAAAACTGAATCAAAACTCACAATAATTTATTGATGGAAATATTTTATGGACTATGAATTATAAATAATATCAACAAATGTTTTTAATTATACAGAAAAACGTAAAATACCACCAGAAATTAAAAATCATGAATTTTAATCTTCTATTTCAGTGCAGGTTCTACAATATATTAAATTGCTTAAATAACATAATTTGCTTTTTAACTCCTCCCATTAAATTTCATATAGTTCAATGATCATTTAAAGTTGCATTATATTTATAAATGTAAACATTAGAAGCGTAAAAATTTGATTAAAACTTCATATTGGTGAATATATTTACTTATTTTCAGATTTTTTTATTGCTTGAAAATGTTCTATATGCAGGTTTGAAGTTTTCAAAAATTATTATTTGAAAAATATTTCATAAATTATGACAAAATTCCAGACTATAATGGCTGTATAAAATCTTGAATTTGCAGTTCACTATTTTAAATTATATCTGTATTAAGACAATTCATGTAAAATGTTTCCTAACGTGACATTTTAGAGACGTAATATGGGAGTTATTCAGATTCATTTAGAGAGCTGGATTCAATATTGCTATAAGCTAAATGCTTACGGAATTCCATTTCATAAGTTGTTATGGAGTTCAATATATCTTTATCCATAGTGTCATACTGAAACTTAATAATATATATTTAACGGCTTTACTTGCCAAGTATATATAATTAAAGTCATTACCTTCAACCATGGATAATTCTGTTGCAATTCACATTTAATTAAGGAATTATACCTATGGAGTCTGTATATAGTACTGGACTAGCAGGAAAGTCATTTCGGTTTAAATAAATATATGCCATATATGTGTGACAATTCAATGGATAATTTCATGGAATCTTGAACTCTCCAACCTTTTGTCATTAGAATCTTCTAGATTTGAGGTCTAAATTAATCATAAGAGTATTTCTTTTTATCGTATTTTATGCTTTCGATACATGCTTATTACAAACAAGAAATTTATTTACTTGTTATATAAGAAAAGAGGAAGATACTATTTATAAATAAATGAAATTAAATTTATTATTTTTAAAACAAAAGATTCACGAATGTTAAAATTAAATTCTCTCATCAAATTAGATTCTAAGTCAAATATTGATAACATGTATGATTAATTAATGTTAAATGTAATATTGAATATAATTTATTTAATTTAAGTACCTTAATATTTTCAGTATCTATGAATTATATTATCATTTTCTTTTAAATTATTCTTTTACATTAAAAACTATTTTCTGGATTATTATACACATACATTTATCTTATAACATTGGTATAAATTTTTTACTCGTTTGCTTCTAAATTTTTTAAAGCATCTCTTAATTTATTCCAGAAATTTATCATTGATGGCAAAGATTTTTATACGTTTATCGAACTACATTCTTTTTTGGATATAATTTTTAATTTTGTGATTTTAAAAACTAAATTCTAAGATTAATATGAACTTTAATTTGGATAACTTATTTAGAACTATTTATTTATCATTTAGATTCTTCTTTTTCCTTATCATATACAAATATGTTATTTACGTCATTTATTCTTTTAAGTGTTCTCAAAATAACTAAAATCACTTACAAATATGTCACAAGACTTCTGAGGTTTTTCGTACACATTTCAACACATTTTCATTTCATAATTTTTTTTGACTGACACTTATTTACCAAGACCAGATAAAAATTTATAATATATTTTGTCCAATGAAAAATAGTTGGCAAGTTATTATCAACAGAGCTTCGATTCAGCAGCAAATATCGTATCAACATAACAGCCAAAAGTTACTTTAAGGCATTTGTACATCTTTTCCACCCTATTTACAGAGAAAACTTATTGTGGATAGTAAATTGCATTTTCACATTAGATTAGTAAATTGCAATGGGAAAATTTCTCAGATACTTATTCTAAATAAACCATGTGGAAAGTATAAGTGAACTTAACATTTCTAATTATTAAACATTGATGGTATTATAAATGGCAGTTTCCTCTCCGAGTAGAGCATTCTCAACATCAAAAAATGGTGAAACCCATGGACCTTCAACCTTGTTGCATTCAGTTACAGCCTACCGGAATACTATCAAGTTATTAATCCTAAACTTGAAAAATCTGATTTTTATAGGTCTATAAGGTAATTCGACAACATGTAGGTACCTCATTATTCAACCACTTTATCACCTCTTGCATGGGTACTTAATTCAAAAAAAAATGCAAGAAACTTCTAATCGACTAACCATCGTTTACATATCGAATAACTTGACTGAACTGGTTTATTGTTCTGGGCCTATTCATGAAAAACTGGTTGAAAAGTTATAATTTCTAGCTGAATGAGGACTTTGAACAACATGAAATATGATTCCATAAGCACTTATTTTTCATTCTCATTTGCAAATCTCACTTAGATGTTAAGTGCTTATGCATCAGATATAAAACTTAAACAACTCAGAGCCAAATAACAGCATTAACCAATGTAGATTTATCAAAAGTTTTCATAATAAGGATTGTAATTTGAAACTGAATTTAAATAGGATGAGACAGCAGAAATATGATTCAATTGTCCTGTTTAATAGCTACATTTCTTCAGGATTCCATATTATTGAATTTTTTTTTAATTCATGAATCAAGTATGTAAATACTTTGTTAAATTTATTTTAATGTATAATTTATGATTTCAATGCTTTAATAATTGTGAAAGACATGATACACTGAAATGGAAATTTTATAATACTGACAATCATTTTCAGTAGGATGCATTAAATACCGTAATCAAATTAAATACACATTTTATTATACGTAGCTCTTTGGTGGGAATTCCCAACTAAAAACAATTTGAACTAAAAAAATTCAAATTTTTCTGTAGAACTCTGCCACACGCCATAACGTTCAAAACATATTCACCTACTATGATCACCAAAGTGAATCTGTAAATAAATGAACACCATATCATTTATAAATTAAATTTTGAATAAAACGTTCAATCAGCTGCCCTTTCACAATTATTTTCGACTGTAAACAGAAAGTAATTCTATAGTTCTTTGAGGATTATCTGACAATTCATCTGTTTTATGTCATATCGAATTATTAAAACTCAACTGTAAAGAAAAAAATCTGACATTAGAATTTCTCTGGAATGTTGCAATTTATCATGATTTCAATTATCCTAAAATTGGATAGAAATTATCTACGCTTACGATTCAAGATGGAAGTTTTTTGTACTTCCTTAACGCTATTTGTTATTGATATTTTAGAATAATTTTTTTTTTATATTACAACAAATAATAACATATTATATAGGAAAAAAATCGTTTCCCCTAAAGTTATTTTCTAATGACATTAAATTTATCTCTTAAGATTATTTTCTACAATACGTGAGTGATTTAATACTATAACTGAAAAAATAAAAACTATAGCTACATTACAAAATACTAGTAATCTTTTTAATTTTTATAAAAAGTTTCAGATTTATTCAAAACTCAATCAAGTCCCTGTACAGTATAAAACAACAAAATATAAAATGAACATCTACTGATGAAGACTAAGAATTTCTTTTAAACATGTAACTTTAAATATACCCTTATCCATTGTAATTAAATAAGAAACTCCAAATAATGTCTAACCAACACTTCCTAGAAAGTAGTTTCTTATAAAAGTTGTTGAAACAGTTTCTTGATAAAAATTACCGACTTCCCCTTTCATTATTTAACTTGACTTTAGAAGATGAAAGAAATGCTGTAATAGACGGGAAATAAGAAGAATGGATTGATCAAAAAGTTCTTTTTGAGCAAAAATATATACTTCTTGACACATAATATATGCTTGAAAAATACTTTTTAGTTCAAGTTTTAAAAAGATGTAATTTTTTAAGGGCATAATTTAATCGTAAAATTAAAAAAATAACATAGTTATTACCAACATAAGAATCTTCAAGGAACACAATTAATTCAAAAATTGTGAAAGGACAATTAATCTATTTATATAAATTAAATATTATAGAATTTATAAATATCTTTTCGCTTATAAAAATAATCATGACAATATTTTTATTATTAAATAATAATCATATTTTCTGTTACTGTCTCATTATAAATATAACTGTATTTTTAACTGTTTTGAACTTATTAATTTAATAGAAGTTTTATTTGATTCTAAATTTCTAAGTTTCATAGTGAGTAAATTTAATAGTTTTAGCTTTTTGCAAGGAATTTTGAATATACATTTCATCAGTACTATTTTTTCTAGAATGTATTTTAACAGATAATTAACCATATTATATCCCATTGACAGAGAACTAACAAATTACACTTTATTTTATACATTTCATCGTGACAGAAATTCAAATTAAATACAGAATATCAATATCTTTACATCATACATTAATATGGAACATTTCACACGTAGATGTGAGGTCTACGTAAAAAATTATTACTGTGTTTTATCTTACATACATTGATTTCAAAATGTTTATTAATACCAACGGAATTAGTATTTTTTATAAACATATGCATATGTTGACCATTCCCAAATATTCTGCGCCAAGAATGACTGTAAAATTTCTTACTTGTCATGAGTGGCATTGTTTTCATGAAAACAAAACTATTGCAAGCAACTTATCAATTTATGGGATTTCTTATAATGAAAGGGAAAATAGAAAAAATACAAATATGTATTTCATATATATCCATCAATAGAATGCTTAAGAGTATTAAGCAGAAAAGAATCTCCGTTTCTATTGAAACGAGTTCTTTTAAATATTAATAGAAATGAAAGCCTTTTTTATATGATATTTCAAAACTACTAATTTTATTCATGACTATTCTTTTATAAAATGTATCATTTTAAGCTTCAGAATTATCATTTCAAAATATAAATGTGCTTTCACGAATATGATGCTTATATTTCTTTTCTGTATCATCTTAATTTATTTGAAAATATTTCATTAATTTAATTACTTGTTGTAAATAATATCAATAAGTATCAACGTGATGTAATTGTAGACGATTTAAGTTTCATGATAGTAAGTTACCATAAATAGTTTTATTACCGGCCAAATAACAAACAAAGATTTGAAATTTTTAAGCCTTAATGAGGAGAAAGATTATTTAAAAAAGAAATACTGTTTAGTTATTATGATTTTCTTGGTACACAATAGATTTGTTTCAGCTGTTCTACTGAAATAATGATGATTAATTCCATAAATATAACATTATTTGTTTTGATTTTTACTGAAGTCATTTTTTTTATCTGGTAATGTTTGGGAGCTTTATGTCTTTTATCTGCTTAAGCCCACCTATCTCGATCGACACTTTTAACAATATATTTTTGAATTTTTATTAAGTATGTAATTAAGATTTTTTGTACCTGAGTTTCAGATAATCTTTTATTTGCATTAATTGATACTTTAAATTTTACTATTGTTACATTTTTCATTTCTTTAATAGGCAGATATTTTGAGTGATGTATAGTAAAAGATAAAGCAAATATGAGTCTGCTTCTTGAAGAGTGTGTGTGCGTGCGCGCACGCGTGCAGAATTTGTTTTAACGTTTTATGATAATTTTTCTTTATTTACTAAACCAATAATATGTGTATGTTTAATATTTTTAATGAAGGTTATAAAGGCATTATTCAATCTGAATTTCAGGGTTTTTACTTTTTTCGATTATGTTTTCCCCAAAATCTTGCATTTCCTTATTTTTATGAAATTTATAAGATTGATGGATGATTTCTTTTTTGATACTATATTAATTTTTGACGTTTGAATTTTAGACGTTTTTTTATGGCGAATAGCAATTAAATGAAACAAACATTTATTATTTTGATTATGCGTTTGTTTTATGCAATTAATATTAACTTTGAGGTTTCCAATAACTACTTCTCGATGATACAAATAATATATGGTACTTGAAGATTTTATTGACAGAAATCTATAATTATTACTAATTTCAGGGTGTTGAATTCATGTGATTTCTTTCTTAATGTATGTCTTAATATATTTTATACAATTATGACGTATATTTAAAGCATGAGTGAAATTTATTGCGATGTTAAGTTACACTACACAAAAAATTCATGGAACAATTTTATTCCATTTATTGTAAGAAAAACATGTATAACTAATAGCTATTATCTTATTTATTTCATGCATAGTATTGTAATTTATTTGCATTTTTGTCAACATATGAATAATATAATATTCATAAAATAATTCTCATACAATAGAAATTTAATATTTATTCAAAAATTTTAAAAAATTATAAAATATATATAACTAAAGCTACTGATTAAAAGCATTTTTTTAAACAGTGAAATCATAATGAACTCAACTTTTGGAATTCTGAGGAAAAGTTTAAATATATTTTCTAAGAAAGGTTTGAAAAACCTCTTATATGAAAATTTGACAAAATAATATCCTTTTAGTTTAATATTTTTAAAATAGATTTTAGAAAATAAAAGAAAATTAGTGTTTTCAATTTAAAAAAAATCATGAAATAATTTTTTTTCAATTTAAAACTATGTTCCCTTTATTATGTCCCCAATATTATTGTCTATTTGTAATATTTTTTACTTGTAATATGCTTAGTTTAAACAAATACTGAAGAAGTCCTTTGGGGCAGCCAGTGCCATAGAGAAAATGTGAGGTGATTGTAATACTTCATTGGCTTTAGAGATTGCTTCAAATATCAATTTTTATTATTAAATGAAAAATACTAAATAAATTATTGTTCTAATATGTTAAATGTTTTATCGCTATTACATTTTTGAAAAATATAATGCATTCTCTCCTGCCTCTGTATAAAAATAACTGTACATATATTTAATTTACATTTCTTACTTTCCTTCTTGTAGAAAACGGATTTCACGGAAGTTTGTTGTAACTTCTGATTATTCATAATAACAAAATTAAGAAACAACATGTCACCCATACTAACAAAATAGCAACTAATTTTTAAAAATGTGAAAGTTGTGAATGAAAAAAAGATTCTTTGATAGAAATTTTATCTAACCAGCCAAATTCCTTAGAGTTTTATGTTTCTTTAGCAGTTGTTTTGTAAAATAACTGCCAATTTAAGTCATACGAGAATAAATATAATTTGTTTTTGTTTGGTTTGAAGTTGCTAGTATTTTATTTCCTTCTCATTACGTGCTTTGTGTACTTTAAATTGTTGCGTCCCATAATACCCAGTGCTTCTTAAATGATGAAAAAGAAATTTTTCGTGTTTTCATTAAGTTAGCTTTGTGTAAATGAGTTTCAGTTAAATTTTGCATTTGTATGAGACTCTATATTATGACAATTAACTATTAGGAAAACATTTTTATACTCCTGGAGATAAGCGATTTTTTGTACGTTTCTGTTCATAAAAAAGTTCTAATTACTTTCATGAAATTAAACAAAGAAAAATTAAATATTCTAATCAAGTATGCATTTAAATAAATTATAGGGAAATAAATAGATCAAAACAATTCCAGGTTTTATGTTATTTATTTGTTAAGTACCAATAATTTTCATGATTTATGAAATGTTGATTCATAAAAACATTTAATATGAATTTTCATTCGAGGTTTAGTCAATACAATTTTAAATGCCGATGATATCCTTAGTCATACGTATAACAAAAAGTTGAAATCTTAGTTGATTAAATCCGTGAACCATCTAGAATAAATTCAAAACTAATTTCTCGATAACTGAAAATAGCATGAATTCAAAAATACTGACAAATTAAATAATAATGAATATGTATAAAACAATTGGGATTCTTTTCTGAAAAAAATACCATTCTTGAGTAATTAAATTAATTTTGATTTTATAATCATTTAGTTTTCATTTTTAATGTAAATTTAAAGACAACTTTATTTCCATTATTATTTTAGAAAAAATTTAATTTAAGGTCATTTTCCCTTAAAACTCACTTTAGAATTTTGCTTCAACTCTAAAAGTCTGACACCAGAATTAATGAAGCCATTAAGACTCCTTTTAAATTTAATTACTTCGATTCTGTTTAGTGTATAAAATTAAGCAACTGTAACAACAAAAAGATTGAAATTATATTATATTGTGAATGCGTTATCTAGTACACTTCCATTCCGTTCAGCTAGATTCCTTAAAGAAAGGATTTAAAAACTTTTCTGAAAATATATTATCTAATATTTTAAGCTTTAATTGATGTTTTAATGCGATACAAGAAGTTTTAAATTATATTTCAGATTGGATTAGATGCAAGAAAAGAATCTTTTTTCAAACGGAATGAAAGAATTCTTCAAATGAATGTTGCACAACTGGATGGATTCACCTAATAGAAGAAGACTGCATTATGTATGTTTATATTAAATTTACGAAAAATTACGTATTATTTCTTATGATGAATATAAAATTTATTTATTAATAGAATTTAAACAGAACATTAAGATTTTTTTATTAATTTATGTAGTAAAAAAGAATTTTAAACACAAGCATAAGTCTAAATAATAAAATATGCCTTTTTTAAGAAAGCATGAAGAAGTAAATTTTATTTAACTAATTAAGTATATTGACAGCAAGTCTATTTCAGAAAGGCATATAAAATTTTATCTTTAGGTTACCATAATTTAAAAATAAAATTATTTTAAAACATTTATTATGAAAACAAGCTTTTAATTTTAGGCATTGGCACTTTTTACAGTAAATATGCAATAAATGCGATATAATATTTTATTTGTATTATATTATTCTAATAGTTTAACTGTTTATTATAGATGCAAATTATTATTACATTTTATTTTAATTTGATTCATCGATGAATATTTATAAAAGACTTAAAAAAATATTTTTATGTATTGATTTCTTTTTAATTAGTTTCTTGGATTTCAGATTTTAAACATATTTAACATATGACATGTTTAATTTCATCAAACTATTGTCCACTTACACAAATAAACTTATCACAGAAAAATGCATAAGTAAAACTATAAATATATCAAATTCGATTTTATAAACAATAAGATTGAAAGAAGACAATTTGTACACATGCCTTAGAGTCAATAAATAAGCTTAAAATGTGATTTCTTTGGGGAATACATTAATCCAAACAGTGTGTTTCTACACGTTACACAGGCAAGATGGTATACTGATCATTTGCAAATCACTGACCCGATATTTTTCTTGAGTGACAGTTTTGCTAGAAAACAATGAAATGCGTGCGTCAAGAATATTTGACTAACACAACGAAATATTTCCTATTTATATATAGTTTAGGTTTGTGTAAAGTATCAAATAAGACTTCTTTTAATTACATTAACACGTGAAATTAAGGCATACATGCATAACGGTGAAGATGAGCCTGGAATGTACCTTAACTTTAATGGGTTTGTATGAGGGTACTCTATTCAAAAACGGAAGACGCTCCTTCTGACTTCCTTCACCCAGTCGCTAATGGGCTGGCTTGTCTTCGTCAAGTGTCGTTAGATACAACAACAACATTTTAGAAAGTGTCATCCATCCTATCTTTATACAAAAATTACTGATTGAGCTGGATATGCACATGCAAATTTTAAGGCTTTTGAATGTTGTCTTTGCTGGTAGTGGATTTTCGATATTTAACAAGGGTGAGTAAATCATGTATTTCTAAATCAAAACATTAGCGCACTTAAATCATATTTATTTATATTTTCAATATAATAAGAAGTAAACAACATCAAATATTTTATGTGCTTTGGAGATTATAACGTAAATCAACCACGTACACGAGCCTTCAAAATAGAATTTTATGAGCACATTATACTGTAGAAATAATACCGCTATAATGTAAAACAGTGAAATTAAGGTACAAGAAAATAAATTGTTAAATCCATGATATGTACTTTTTGCTGTTCAATGTACCTAAAAATGATTTGGAGACGTAAGATTATGACATCCAATACCAATCAAAATACATTTACGTGTGCAGATCTAGTATAATGATGCATATGACGTATGCATCATGCATCATTGAGTATAATGATGCATAAAGATTTTAACAGATTTTTTCTGATAATATTTTCAAAAATCATGCTTAATAATTTTTCATAAAGAAGCAGGATTCGTTTGAAAACACAACATACATTTGAAATCAATTTTTCGATTCATCTCTGGATAAAAATCTAAAGTAATCTAAACAATAATCGACTTGCAACTAATCTGTTTTGCTCCATATGAAACCATTTCTGCTTCGCTCCATTGAAATTTGTTTTGGTTGTCATTCACTGAAATTTTTTGGCCGTTCCAATAGAACCATAGGTAGATGTAGTTGCTCTCATTGTTAAGTAATTTCCCCATCCAATCACTGTTTCCTATTCCCCAGAAGGATGATTAAACCGATAGGAAGTTACGATACATGTCTAAAAAAATCCGCAGTTTGTTTAAAAAACATTCTTCCTCTGTCAAATTCGGAAACTCTGTTTTTGTTGCACGGAGCAATCCAAAGCTACACATGGGAAATAGATTAACTCATGAGAAACATACTAATTCTTAGGAAATTAAAAAAGAGTAAAATATATTGTGTGTGCTATTACACCTTTGAATAGTTGGGGTTAAAGGAAACTCTTGGTTTTTAAAAAGGTGCATCAAAAGATATGTTGTACAATGCAGAAGATGGTGGTTCATGATTCATAAATGAAAGATCAATAGTACTGACATATCAAGGAAAAACTTATTAAGATTTGAAATATCGAAAGTTATAGTATCACATAATGTCTATTACTTTACTTTAAAACTCAGTTCTCTTAATTTTGGAAACCAATTCTATAGCGGGAGAAAAATAGTGTTATAAAAGCATTTGCAATCTGAAGGGAGGTGAACAATAATGAAGAAACGCAGAATTAATTTCTTTCTTAAGACCCAATAATAACTACATACTCAGACATAATAAAAATTTATTTTATATGTCCCAACAAACTTCTCATTTGTAGTTTATTTATTATATTAAAATATACTGAGGAACTTATTTAAATTATTTTAATTTTGTTAAGAGATTTTATTTTTTAAGGACTTTGTTTAATAAATGTAGCTAGTTTTAATGTGCTTTTTGAATACTCAAATTTTGGATTTTCCTTCATATGAGTTTGACTGATCTAATCTCATAGAAATTTCTGCACACACAATCCATAAAATGTAGTTTCTTCAGTGAAACAATGAAGTTGTTCGCCATTGCCGTGAGCAAGTTATTGGATTCATATTAAAATTCACCGTATCTTTATAGTACTTATACTGGTAAATTATAATAAAAATTGAAATAAAAAATAAGTTAAAGCAATATTTTCTAAGTATTCAAAGCAAAAATCTCTGCGAGAAAACTTTTTAAATTGGAAAGTTGTAGCTCTTAAGGAAATAAATTGTGTTATTGAATAATTATACAATGTGTAAGATTTCAGGAACATATATTGCTTCAATTTAGTTGCTTATATAGTATGCCATGACTGAAATAAGAAGTATTTATTTTTCTTTGCTGCAAAAAGTTTTGTAATGATACTTTAATGGCATTTTTAAAAAATTGACCTTACTTATATTTGATTGCTAAAAAATTTAAGCAATATTAAAATTCTATTACAATGATTTTATGCATGCATAATTCATAAATATTTTAGAAGAACTAAAAATATTTTAAAAATTGCGTGACAAGTAAATATATATAAGTTATAGAGAATAATAGTTTATGAAGTAGTTACACGATGGTCATTACCATGCCTTCAACCTCATTTTATGCGTTAAATAAATTATTCAAGCTAAATATATACAGAAACACCTAATGGGATTTATGTTTAAGATTTAGTTAAGGTAATATGAAATTTTAACAAAAATACCTTATAAACAGACACATGCAGAAAAAGTACTACTAATATAATACTATCATCTAAATATTAGCCTATTTCCACACCTCTATTACAACTCCTATTATCATGCAAATACTTATTAAGTATATCTACCTGAATGCATGTTTACTAAAACTGTTCTATAACAGCCAAAAGCATCATTTATCGAATCACTATCATAAAGTCACTTAGAAAGAAAATTAGTTCTTTTCTAAAGGATAATTGCCATAATGGTGATTACCCTCTAGATTTTCAGATTATTCCTACATTTCTTTTTATTTTGTGTGGCAAGAATTACTATTCTTCTTACATACTTATTTGTAAGCTTTAGGATTTTGAGTTTTCAGAGTATAAAATTGCGTGAGCTTTCTTGTAAAATTTGTTGGGAGTTTTTTTTTCATTAAGATTAAATGAGATCTATGTCAAGATTAAATTTATGCTGAATAAAATATAAAGGTTATAAACTATAAACATTAGAAAGTTCATTTGCTGCATTTTCTAAAGTTTTAGAAATAAAAAAATTTATTATTCATTTTGTTGTGCAGATCGTTGCGAATTTTTATCAAGACCTAAGCATCATATTTCTAAAGATTTTTATAAATTGTTTAATTCAAATAATTCTACAGATTTTAAGTTTTCTCATTATTTTAGAATCTTCTAACTTTACGATTGTTGTATATTATTAAATTTAAAAAGATTTAATTTTTATTTATTAAAATATTTTTGTGTCGTTATTAGTTTTGCTATCAAAATTAATATCTGAAAATATATTTTTTTACTGATTCAATTCAAAAGTATTTTACTGAATATAAATACATACCATAGCTTATAAAAATTTTCTTTAATCTATTTATTGTTTCATTTTGGTGATAGTTTTAATAATGCTGTTTAATGTATTATCTTTTTATTTTCTAAAAGAATTTTCACGGGGTATCAAATTTCCTTTACAATAACGTAAAATAACAGCAATGTCAATGTGTCATATTTAATTATATAAATTTTTAATTCAAAATTTATATAATTAAATATTAATATTTTTAATAATTATTAAAAAAATAATAATTAAATAAGTTAGTCAGTTTAATAAAGATCTATTCAGTTGTTAAATTAATATTAAATTTTATATCCAATGGAATGTGGTCTGTTTCCTTTATAAAAAGATGTTCTCCATCAAAATTATTTAGAATATACCCCTAAAATATATTTAAATATGTTATAATATTTATTTATATATACATGTATGTATATAAATTTTGATTACTATGTTATGTATTAATTACTGGACAATGAGTTAATTTAACTAAAAGTCATTATTTTTTAAAAAATGCTCAAACTGTGCTCTTATAAAACTGGTACAGACGAATGAAAAATACAAATTGGAAATGTATGTTTTAGTTGTTTTAGTGACAAAAGAAATCTCACAATATGAAGCAAATGTTGAATCTTCATTATACATACAACAAAATTGAATATAAGTTAAAACTTTTCTTATACCACCCTATAGAAATTGTTGGGGCTTAAAAATGTTGAAATACAGTTAAAGTTTCTTGACAATTATTTATTAATAAAATTTTTTAGATAATAATTTAAATAAACAATAATAGGGATATAAAATATATGCAGGAAAAGATCATGAGAATTTATTAAATTGGTAATGATTTTAACAACATTAACTTGAAAAATGATTAATATTTGTCAAATTAATATTAATAAAATATAACATAATAAATAAAAGGGAGCAATATAATTAGAAATTAGTACAAATAATAAGAAAGATACTGATTTCTCAATGAATTTAAATTTAATGTGTATAACCGAGTATATATTAGAAAAAATAATTATTTTAATTTTAGAGAATCTTCTGTATTCCGTTGTAAAATGCAATTATTATAGTTTTGCTTAAAATCAGGAAGTGATTTCTGTCTAATTATTTTATTTATATTATCTGTCATTAATTATTTTATTTATAATTGTATATTTTCTGTATCATACAATAATAAAATTTCAATACTAGTATTTTTTTATTGTGTGATTCTGTATAAAATAGATACAGATAATAACTGTGTAAAAGCATAATTATATATTTTATATGCAAGATATTTTGTAAAAAAAAATTTTTTTAACTATACAATATGTTACTTGTTACAAGAAATAACATAAAATATTCAAATATTACATAAATTTTGAATAAAATTATTTTTCTCTAACGTATCTTATTTAAAGCTACAAGAATATATTCACAAGAAATTTACAGCAAAGAGACTAGATTACAAAGTAAGCATTTTGAGAATATAATAAAAGCGCTTACTTAAAAAAAGGAGATTTAAAAAAAACCCAAGATGAGCATTAGTTTTGGTTTTTACATTTTATCGGAATTAAAGCAATATGAATCAAAGCTATTGGCAATGAAATTTGTTAGCAAGCTTGTCAAAATTAAATATTTTTTTTTCAGTAACTGCAGAATTCATGGTGTCGTAGGAATTTTGGTATGTGTTTACATTCTCGTTTTTATACACTTTGTTTGAATTTACTGTGTTAATCAGTATTTCTTTATGATTCCTTTTAGCGTTTTTGTGTACTACAAAGATATTAGAGATCTCGATATTTCTTCAAGGTTGATATCCTTAATTGTCCATTTGCTCAGCTAAGTGTTCACTTAATGGAGGATTCATAAAATTTAATGTGGGTAAAGCTACATTCCGTGAGACTTAGAGTAAAATGTGTTTTTCTTATCTCAATATCTTATTTAAATTATTCGAGACCGATTAATGGATAGTTTTTCTGTATCACTTTCGCCCTATAATAATCAGCCAGTTAACTTCATGCGTTGCTCTTTTTCAGATAAAACAGATAAAATTTTATTCAGCATTCACATTAGACATTAGTTCTTACGAGCCTTAAATATAACAAACACACAAGATTTTACGAATTACAGGCTGGGTCCTAACATGATTCCAAAAGTAAAATGATAATTTTAGTTCCCTCTTATACTAATTCAAATTTTGAATAATCTCTATTTGCGAGTACATTTTTCGGCAAATTTTATTAGCAGAACATTTTTATTTTTTAATAATCTGATTTTTAAGTATTTTTTATGACTGAGAAACTTAAAATCAACATGCTTATTGTAAATAGTAAAACAGTGTATATTTGATTACACTAACTATTTTAAAATCATAAAAAATGTTTTAGCAATTCAAGTTTACTTTCTCAAGCTTAAGCAAACTTCATATTTGAATCTATGTTTAGGTAGAATATAATCAATAAATTTAAGTGAAAATATCATAAGATGTTTTACTATATTGAGATATTTTTTAAAACGCTTTATGAAATCGATATTCATAATGCAATACACCTGCCACTCTGTGTTTATAATGATGCAAAACAAAGATGTCTTGGGGATTTGATGTGAAGGTTTCATAAAAGAACCCAACATAATTGAAGAAAGCTATTAACCTGACGATTTAGTGAAGATGAGCTTTGATGAAAATTCTTCTACCACGCGAAATTTCTTCTCAGGATTTTTCAAACAAAGATTTAATTGTAATTTTTTGTAATAAATAGATAAAATAAATTAAATGTTGAGATCAAGATGAATGTGGGTGTAAAAGAACTTTTAGATACACAAAATATGAAGAAGTTTACGCACAATCATCGTAAATCAAGCTGATGAATGGTGACAAGACGGAGGTACTTTCTATGAAAACAAAACAATGTTTCGTCAAAAATAATGGAAAAATGTATTTTTATAAATGTTTTCAAATAGATAATATAAATAATTTCTTTCCCTGATTCTTTATCAATAAGATATTTTTAAGAATAAATTTTATTTTACCCGTGTTTCTTAAAAGTCGCATACTAAAACATTTTTACTGAAAATATTTATTTAGAGAATGAGTTCCGGTAAATAGATTGATTTCAAAATCTAATGTTTGGTTTTTCTTTTACATGAATTTTCGATATTAATAAGTGAATGACTTTGTATAAGCATGCGATTACTCTATTTTTTTCCATACATTAAATACTTCTTAATTATTTCCTTAGTCATTTCCAATTAAAGCTGCGTCAGAATGCATTTTTGCATTCACCAGTTTAGGTATTTATATATCTTGTTGTTGTCTTTTGCAAGATAGGCTGGGAATATGGAATGTGCAGCTTCACTTTTTCTAGTGAACCGTAATTTGATGCGAAGTCCAACTTCCTCTGTATACACATGCCATAGGAACCCGTTAATAGGGTAGGCAACCATTCATACAAGGAAAGGATAAAGACAAGAGAGAGAAAGAAAAAGTACACCCATGCCCAAACCGGGATACGAACCCAGAATCCATTCGAACAAAGAACCCATCCACAGTCAGGCGCACAGACCATAAGACAAGGTGTTCGTCTATATAACTTGCAAAAAGTCCCATTAGATTAATATTTTTTTGAACTTTTGTTTTCAATAATAATAATAATTGCTCTTTCAACTATACTTGGTTGATTCCATCACACAGTTCAACTCTTTGAAATTATAGCATGTGATTCGGATTTAATGTCAAAAATTTAGAAGTTAAATTCAAACCTTTTAAAATTTCCAATTCCAAATACATTAAAAATATAAGTTAGAAAAGTTTATTCGTTCTTCTTTTTTGTCTTTACTTTATGAAAAAGATATAGTTTTCGACAAAATGTAGTACCGAATCAAACATCATTACTCAAAAAACTATATGCTTACACAAATTTTATTTACGTTAAGAATTTTTATAAGAAAAAATTCGCGAATTGAGATCGAAATATGTCTACATTCATTCATCGTGAAATGTAAGAGAAAAAAAAATTCAAATCTTTTTCCCAGCAAATGATTTATTTAGAACTTTCAAAACATTTGTGATGGATATTTCTTCTCTTGCAACTTTCATTTAAAAATCCTTTCTACCGATTATTTAATTTTATCTTTTTTAAATTTTTGAAAAATAAAGATGTAGGCAGTAAACAATTTATTAAAATAAATTAAGATCTTCTTGCCCTTTCCACTAAGCCCTTGAGAGTAAGCATGATTATCATGCATTTTCATCCTTCACATTATATCAATTGTAATTTATGAGTATCACCGCATTAATCTTCTTAACACTTAGGGTTTAATAATTCATTTCAACTTATTTACTTTGTTCTGAGATAAATATCAAATCCAAAGCAAATAAGATGTGCATTTACAACTTTAATGGTCAGCAATTCATTATTGTGTGAGTAAAAAATTCCTAAATAAAAATAATTCCCAATTATTTAAGGATAAACAGAAAAATATATTTCCTCATGTACTTTTACTGTGTTACTTTGAAAGAATTTTACAGAAAAATGTGTGAATTGTTCATTCAAACTTCTATTGAATCTCATTTCGTAAACATTATAGGTTATAATATAGTTTTAAAATTAAAGTTATTTTCTTTATTTTAATATTTTAATGTGATTGATATAATAATAGCAAGCACGCTTAGTTATCGGTTTAATGATTATATGCATTCAATTTAATCCTTTTCATATCCTGAGTTTAAATGAAAGGCATTAACGTTATGATTTCTTCTATAATTGATAAAATGCAAGGAAAAAGTTTGAGACTTAAATTAACTTCGAGTGAAATAATAAAAATGTTTTACCTATTTATAGAGAGAAATAACTTGTTAGACGTGAATTTTTCTATTCAAAATATTCCTAGCATATATGTGAAAGAGAAACTCATTATGGTGTAAAAAAGTCATTTTCCAGCAAGAAATCCCATTTTAGGTGTATATATGACAATGAGATCTGTAAGCTCTTTAACAACTCCAAATCATGAGAGATATCTTCTTAACAAGCATAACAATGTCTCAGTATAAGACACTTTGTCATAATAAATGTACGTCATCTACAGTTTTTTCGAAATATTAAAATGCCCAACACCCATTCTTTTCTTTGCTTTTCCATAATCCATTTAAAATCTTACAATGAAAAAGGTCTATGATAGTCTCACTGAATAACGAAAATCTGTATTTCTATTCCCATATAGAACTTTAATATGATAGTTGTGTGTATTATATGAATAACAAAGATGCAAAACATGGTTTGCCTATTTGATATAATGAATTGTGTCTTTTTATTAGAATTGTAGTATATAATAGCATAAAATTCTGATTTTGATATTCAAATTGATTTTTGTGGTTATATCTTATTCCCTTTTTGAATTTGATAGTCATTTTAGCATTTTTTAAAATAAAAAAATGTCCTGATAAAATTTGAACACAGAATATTATTTTTATCAAACATTTGAACTGAACGATTGCCGATTAAGAAAAATACTAATACATTTTATCCATAAATACGCTTTACAAATTCCTTTTTTAAACTTATATTTATTTTATATTAATGTATTGAGAATATACATAAAACTAATCTTAAAATTAGTTTTATGCAAAAGATTATTAAATATGTTTAGGGAAGCAAACAATGCCCGATTCATAAACTATAAATAATTATTATTACCATTATAATAAAATAATAAGATTATAAAAATCATTATACATATGTTGTATGAAACAGTTTTGAATGCAAATAATTCTTTGACTCAAATTTTAATAATTTTTCAAAAAGAAAATGTTTATCACTTTATGAGAAGGATGTTACATATGCCAAAAACATTTCCCTTAAAGTATAGTTTTTAACCATAAGTTTATGTTTCAAATAAATTTAACAAATTTTACTGATTCTTGAAATTACGAAAAATGAAAGGTTTACAAGATTATATATAAATTTACAACAATTTAAATAATTAATAAAAATGGAAATTTTTTTTTAATTCACATGTGTAGAAAATATTTGCTGTATTTATTTTGTTTTCTCCATAGTATGGCGTATGTAATTATATAGTTAATTAATATTTTTCTTACTTATTAATTCTTAGCTTATTTTTCTTACTTTATATTTGTAATTTCCTGAAAGATTTGCATACAAAATTCCATCTGTTTTAAAAGAAAAGCAATTTCGATTGTTCATTAATATAAAACAAAAGCTGACGTCTTTTACGCAATTTATTGTAAAACTGTGACATTTATTAGTAAAAGGCTCATGTATAAAGCCTACCCTGTGAAAGGATACAGATTATATTTATTAGTAGCAAAAAATATGTCAAAAACTTCGCTATAATAAACTTTAAAAATGATTGTATTTCGGAGAATTTTTGGATACAAATACAAAATTTCGAAAGCTAGCATCATATTGAGAGCATTGAAACAGAACAATCAGTTACTGATGTTTCTTAACATTCATCAGCTTTCAAATTTATGATTATGGAAAGAATGCAAATCAGCCAAACAGCAATATGTAGAATCAAAATCGAAAATCATGTGAAATCGATAGCTATAAGGGGTCATTAGAGATTATATCTAACACTATCGCATGTACATCAAACATCCGTCAACTATTAGCTCAAATACTATAAGTTTTCTATCCTTTCAGTCTAGAAACAAATAATGTTGTTATTATGACAGCTTAACTATGAATGATTAAGACTAAAACATTTTTACGGTTGTTATGAGATTTGTCCGTCAACTCGATGAAAAATCATAGAAGAATTTGAAATGATGAATCCTAAGCAATTTTCCTAAAAACAATAATGACCATTATGTATTCTGATGTCAAATTAATATAGATTGTTGTGGGAATTATCTCAATTTTTACCAAAATACTAACATCTTAAAACAAAGTTCGTTGATGATTTTATGATATCTCATTAAAATTCTGGGAACTATTTTAAAATAATAAACAACAACAATTATTCTTGATTTTTCTTTAATGCTCGATGATTGGTTTCTCTGTAGCAATGTAATGGCTGACAGCTGCACATAAAATAAGCGATTCGTACATTTTTTATGAAGTAAAATGAGTAACCATTTAATTTTGGTTTCATTGTAAATCTTCTGGATGATTTTGTCAGTGCTGTATTTACAAGCTTTTCATCTTTAGTCCCACTTAAAGATATATAATCTGCTGCATTGGAAAAATAGGGATCGTGTATTATCATGACCGTCAATCAGTTCTTAGAGAGCATGGTTGATTTCAGTATACACAGTATACTGAAATCAGACATACGTAATAAGACACAGAAACTGACATATCTTAATGTCAATTTTTAAAATGACAGTTTTGCTGATGCATTAAATAAAACGTAATCACAGAACTTAAGAAAACATGTTGCTCTTATTGGATTTATTTTTATAAGTGAATGTATTAAAAAGCGTCAAAGATTCTAAAATAATAAAATATACGTTCTTCAGGTCATCAGCTAGTGAATAAATATTTTATTTGTAATTATATTTCAAGTAATGAACAGGATTCTTTATTGGTATGTACCTTCTTCTCGATGTTGTAAGGTTGAGAGCTCGAATCTAGAATCAACCAAAAATCCATCGTATTCACTAAAGGTGATTAGGACCTCTGAGGTTGGCACGTCTTGTCAGAGGATCTTTCTTTGGTTAGTCATTCAATATTACAAAGACTCCCACATTTTTGGGGTTATAATGGCAAACTCATTGTAATCCCCATTATATAATTGATAATAAACTTTCCTTTTGTAATTTCTCAAGAGGAAAATTAGAGTTGTCGGACATTATATAATAACAACATTTTTCAAAAAGGGACACTAAAATCTATAGACATTAGTTTTATTCTCTAATTTCTAATAATTTTGCAATAGTTCAAATATTTTCTCAAATTCA
>JAPDSC010075935.1:31080-54198 GCA_026290005.1 Latrodectus geometricus | reverse complement strand
TACTTTGCATAAGTGAATTATTCATAATATTCACTTATGCAAAGTAACTGAGGCAAATCCTTTCTTTTCTCTTCAATTTATCCGCTTCTTATTAATATTTAAGAATATAATATGGATACTTAAAACTACATCAAGTTTTGTATCGAATTCTTTTAATAAATATTCAATTAAAAACAATGTTTCCAAATAAAAAACATGTTTATCATGAGCTTACGAAATAAATATACGATAGTTAACTTATGTTTTAAATAGCTAAATATCAAAAGAAAGAAATTTTTAATAAATTTATTATCTATTTTGTTGAGATAATTAAGTTTAAATTGCTGTGTGATACATTTCCCATTGCATATTTATGCAAATCGAAGCCAATATGATGAGATAGAACTTAAGTTGACGCTAACTTATATATACATGTTATATAGTAATATACCTATTTATATATGTACACATTTAATGAAACATTTTAACATGCACCTATCTTCTCAGCAAAATGGTTTTTGGTTGGGTAAGGTATAGAAATCATAATTCCCAGTTACTAAAAATACGCTAGTGCTCACAAGACTTCTAAGGCCAAAAAATATTACAAATATTGAAAATTCAAATAAAGCATTTGTTAAATCTAAATAAATATATTAAACAATTTAAATATAAATCGAAAAGAAAGATGAAGAATCTATAATTTGAAAATGAAAAAAAGCTTTTAATATTCAAAATCAAGATTAAGTTATAATACCTGAATTATTCATTTTACTTGTGATATAAAGGACAGCGACTGAAATTTGGAAAAATTCAAAATATTTCTTTACTGTTTAGATAAAGTGAAAAATAATTATCTGCATCTTATTATAAATTTTAAAATATTTAAATCTTAAATGCAATCAGATTTTCAATTATATTTTACGTAAAAATATCATTTCTATGACAAAAGTACAGAAATATTGAACAAAACCGAAAGAGTATTTGTTTTTATACTATTCAAAGCATAACAATGTTACGCTTTCGATAGTAAATTAAAATTATAGTTAATTGATTAAAATTTCTACTTATTCCTAAAACACAAATATTATGTTTCTTAAATGAAATACTCACTCTTTTAGCAAGAAGATAAAGATTTTAAACAAAACGTATTAAATGTCATAAAGCAAAGAAATATAATGAACATAGATTAAAAAATAAAAAATATGGATGAATCATTCTGATTATGAAAATAAACAAAATATCTATGTCTTTCAGATTTCAAAGTTTAAAATAGAAATTGTTTATTATTTTGCATTTTTATTGAGTTGAAACTTTGGTTTCCTTTTATGAAATTTAAAAAAGAATTTCCTAAAAATACAAGGATTGGAGACAGCCAATTTAATCATTGTAGATTTTAAGTCAAATAAATATTGGCTACTAAAATATCTTGCAATAAACATCTACTGAAGATGGGAGGAATTTAATTTCAAAAGTATTTTCTCTCACAAATTTAAGAGTTCATACTTATTTTTAAGAAAATCGATAAAGAATTTGATTCTGTTATGCATTATTATCATTTTGTAAACTGTAATTATTTATAAACATAGAATCATTAAAGTAAAAAATTGAAATAAAACTAAACTTTCTGATTGATTAATTTAATGTTAAAAAACAAGTCTTAAAACAATCATTTGAGAGATATTTATCTTCTTTGGAATTGAAAATTGATTAACTCGTTTGCCTATGTTATCGTTCAAAATTGATTGATTACTGCTATTACTTCTTGTATTGCATTTGTTTCATTAAACACAAATTCTGATTAGGAATAATTATTTTCGAAAATGATTCTTAATGAAAAAATTCCTGTTAATTCAATACAGTATTAATTTTGTGTTAAAAACTAATATAATTTATCTGGTTATGAAGGAAAAAAGGCAGTATAAAAGATATGCCAGTTAATGATGTGAAAACAAAAATAATAACTGTAGAAAATGATTTAAGAATATTAATATTTATTTTTTTTTATCTAATTGTCGCGTAATTTCTCAAGAAATGAATTTGAAAAACATATTTCTGTTTTCTTACATGTATATACATAATTGTATAAAGCTTTACATTTTCATTTTTGAAGAATAGTGTGATGTATATTTGTACAGTTTTACAATAATAATCAATTACTATAAAATAAATTGGAATTAAAGTTTTATGACTGCATTAAATGAAATAATTTATCTTATGAATAGCTATTTAATATAATATTAGAAGTTAAAATACAAAAGTATCTATGTGCAACTAATTAATTTACAGTATTATTATATACTGCGGTCTCTTAATTAAAATAAGTAATGTCAAAGAGTGTTTTATTCTATGATAAAGATGAGATTAGTGCAATAAAGGAAATTAAATATTTCTTCAGTAAATTGTTATTTTTACAGATATCATTAATAATATCATAAATAAAATAACTGCGTATAAAGTAGAGAATTACAACTGTCTTCCATAGAAAAATTGAATATATATTATGCATACGAAACAAATTATGTGTATGCTATGTTTGAAACAAAATATAAACATCTTTATGCTTAAGGGAAGGATTTAATATACCATTTCTCTTCATTTAACTCTTAAACTCCATATATAAGATATTTATATTTAATTGTGAATAAGTAATTTACAAATGGAAATTTTTCTCATTTTCAAACTTTGCAATGTGTGAATTTTGAGTTTCACTCTTTAGCGGTATTGAATGAGATTTGGCTTTCAAATCAATGTAAGACAAAGTAGAAAAGAATGTTCGAAATTCAGTAAATGCGGTGTTTCAAGGAGTGTGATGTCTTAACGAAGTCGTTGAAACGATTTAAAAGTTTGGAGAACTGTTGGACGGTTAGAAGGTGGCTCAATACAATCCCATGTAGCAGAAATCAAAATTCAAATCAATGAATATATTTTACATTTATGGTAAAATGAAGCAACTTACGTCATTTATTGTACTAATGAAAAATTAATAAAAAATAAATTAAAAAAAACAAAATAAGTAAATCCAAAAAAATACAAGTTTAAATAAGGAGACAATGAAAATGCAAATGAAGATGTTAATTTCGTCCTATTTTTCAGAGAAATATTTTTAATTACTTTCTGTAATACTTTTTCCCCTTAAATATACTGTCTTAGACACGTTATCTGACAGTAAATGTAAGGGTTACTAAATACAGTTTAGTGATGTAATATATATATAGTTTAATACTGTAACAATTTCCCTTTAAATATACTATCTTAGATACGTTATTCTTATTTCTATCCATTATATTGAACCACTTGACTTTAACTCAATATGATAAACTAGTAAAAAAAATAGATATATCATTAAAAAAGAATAAATGTATGAGTAAATGGAAAAAATTCGAGACTCAAACATATGACAAATATTTCTTATACATTAAAACATCAATTAAGGTAATTATTTACCTTTATTTACTTTTATTAATAGCTAAATTTATGCAATTAATAGTTTTATTTTTATGTCTCATCTAATTTATTAAAATAAGAAACGGCGAATTCTCTATTTCAAGCAAACAAGAAATCTTAAAACATTTTATAAAATGTTTTCCTATTATTTTTATACAGAGTCACAGAAATTTTGGATTGTTATCTGTCATTGAAAAAATACATAATGATAAAGAACGAATCAACTTATTTTATCATAAAGTAAACTTGCAAAAAAATATATGAATATTCCTCCCAGGTTTTAAATCTTACAACAAACTACAATAAAAATTTGCTATTATTACTCATTCAGAAACAGGAATAAATTATTCATGCAGGTTTCCATATAATATATTGAATATTAATATTATTTTCTTAAGTTTTTTTTTATCTTTTACTATAATCAAGAAAGCATATTCTACTTTAAAAGCATTAGTATTATTTTTATTCCATAAAATATCTATTTATAAAAATATGTACATATTTAATGTAAGCTGAAATGCCAGTAAATTAAAATAAAATATTGTATATAGATGATTATGATTATTATTTATCACTCTTAAGTATGCTTTAAAATTTTATATTTGCACAAGATTATATCATCCCGCTGGAATCGTCCCATATATGAACATTTAGCAGTGTTACAATTACTTTCTGGGAGTACAATCCTTATGAATATTATTAATATCAGAAATAGCTATAAACTTTGAATTTTTGAAAGCATTATATAGGAATTTTATTATAGGCCATAACTACAGGGAATTTCAATTATTAAACAATTATAACTGATTGTATAGAGCCATCTGTTATATCTATTGAAATAAGACTGATAGCAAATTCTAAAGCAGTGATTCTCAACGGCTTTTCCCACATTTTTGACAATTTGGCGGGAACCAATAAAAGATAAGTTTATAAGTAGTTTACTTAACTAAAGTGTACTAAATGTTTGAGAATGATTTTCAATGAAAAAAAATATATACATAATATAAAACGAAAACAACAGTACTTTTATAAAGGAATTTATAACAATGTAATAACAATGATACTTTTAATGAAAAATTTGATCATGATGATTTTAATAATTTAATTCATATTTGGTCCTAAAATGACAATGCTTCTCTCATGTTACCTTCTACTTTTAACATTCATCATCTTTTATTCCTTTTCAATTAACTAATACTTAAAATCCGAATTTACAGAAATAAAATATAGAAAATTGTAATTTTAGAAACTGGGAACACATAGAATGTTTTAACGTGGAGCAAATATTTCACTTTATAAGAAATCATAGTTCGCGAAGATAAAAACAGTTTTCAACATTAAAAATTATGGTTTTTAACTGTTAAAACAAATTTTGTTTTAGTGTACTTTTTTTGATTTAAACAAATTTCACTCGTAATAAAAAACATTTTTTACTGTATACATTTCTAAAATTTAGAGAAAAACTTTAAAAATTAGGTACCACATAAAGGTGCCTCAGCATAGGGGCTGAGAACCACTACTCTAAAGGTATGGGTAATTCATGGGCTTTACACCTCAGACCTGCAGCTCTAGACGTTCAACTTTAGCAGTGCTCATTAAAGGTATTACATGTAACTAATATTATCTGAAACCATGATGCTGGGTGCGGGGCAAATGTGGTTCTGCATTCGCAACTGCTAAGCAGTCTCTTAACATGGGGTATTAGGACTTGAATTCAAAAATCATGCAATTGCAGGCAGAAGCGGGATTCACCAGTAAAGGCAATGTCTTTCCATTCCATTATACGTGTTAGTTATTCATCATACAATTGGTGGTGCCAACAACTTTAGCCAAGGATAAATAAAGAAATGTAAGATTTGTGGACATACCAGTCAATTGGAAACGACGTCAAATAACAAGCAAACTATGGAAAACGAATAACTCGTAACAGACTGAATCTGTAGTAAGATTCATTATGTGGCTGAGCAATCTATGACTAGCATGAGCACAATATCGATATTATCATATGTAATGGGATAACAAGGTGGATACAATCGGCTACGTCGATTCACAGCACCAAGCCTGCATTCCAGCGATTTCAATCACATCTCACAGTTTCTTGGTTTGGTCTCACACAATCATTGATTTCACCGAAGGACAATATGCAATTTATGTAGCAGAGTATTTTTTTATAACTCAGCAACTTGCTTGCAAGACGTTCGATGTCTTTTGGAAGGCATAGTTGAGCAGCTTACGAAAAAAATAAAAATAGCCTAAAGAAAAAATTGCCATACTTCAAATCAGCAGTCTCTTATCTCTCTACAAAGCACTTGCAGTTGGCACTAAAACACTTGTAGTTCATATGTACTGCAATGGTATTGATTTGTATATTTTATCTTTAAATGTATGATGTAAATTTACCAAGATTTGCATGTTTCTTCAGAGTTGCAACTGTATCCTGCAGTAACGTTAAAAATGTTAATGTTGTTAACTAAGATAAATACTAATATTTTGATTTATAATATATGGTATTATACAAAAAACTAGTTATAAATTCATAAATTCAAACCAAATGCCATCTTACATCATTTTCAACGTATTTTTGAAATTTTCCTGACCTGGAGAAATTTATTTTTATATGTTTATTAACTTTAAATTGAATTGGTGCCGCAATATTTTATACGAATGTATCAATAATTTTAAATATAATTTTTTAAAGAAAAAATATTTGTGTGCTTAAAATTATGAAATTTTATGAATAACTTATAAATATTATATTACCATTAATAAATATATACATTTACATATAATAAAATTTTGCACCAATGTATATACTAAGGAATAACAAAATGGTTTGAATAGAATTACTTTTGAATTATTGAAATGTGGCTCACTTCTCTTTTGAATATTTTCTACTTTTGAAAAGTCTCAATAACTCTTTTAGAATACCAATGTATTGTGTACATCTAAAAAGTTTTTATAAAATCTTGCAGATTTTAATATATTTTCATATTATAAATAACATTACGATGAATTTCAATATAGTATACTTTGTCAGCAAATTAAAAGGAGATAACTTGAAATTTCTAAATATTGGTTTTATATTACTGTAATAAATAATAAATTTTAGAATTTCAGAAAAACAAATTAAATGAAATAATTTTTCTCTTTAAGGCATGGTGGTTAAACAATGTACAATGATTTTTCATTACGAAATATGAAGATAATTTCACTAAAACAACATTTTTTAAAATGTGTTGATTATGATTTAAAATTGTTTCACGCATGAAATGGGTTTCCATTTTTTACTTATATCTTGCTATCAATGTATCATAGTCCGAAAATCCACTTTTTTTTATAAAAATAATAATTATAATTTTATTTGTAAGAGTAAAACATTAGATGTTTAGTAATTTTGTGCTTATTTTGTAACTTCAACTTTTTTATAATTTAACACATTTTCTGATTTTGTGTTCCAAATGTTTCCAACGTTATTAACTGAGATATACGTAGTCCAGCTATAGCAAAGGCAATAAAAGTATTAATGAATCATTAAATATTTAATATTAAACAAAACTCAGTTTTATGACAGCTCTCAAGAACTACAGCTCCCATATTCGTTTCCTTGACCAACGACCCTGGGATGTGAAGCATATGTTCCAATTAAGTGGTCAACCGAAAGCGAAACCCCCAATGTTCAGTTCCCAATCATACCTGGTACATTTTTGCAATCCACTGAAGGAAATAATGAAGTGGTGTGGCCTGGTTGGTTAGGGTTTCGTTCTCGTACCAAAAGGTAGTGAGTTCGAATCCCGGTTTAGTCAAAGTTCCGCCGTGTTCACTAATGGTGACTGTGGCACTTAAAATCTGTCGGGTCGCAATGTCCTTTATGTTCCCATTACAAATAAATACCTCTGGGGGTGGATGGAGCCAGGCTATGGGTCTTCAATGGTTTCAATCTCTAAATTGGAAGATTCAGATGGTGCTGTCATCTATGAGCCAAAAGTCGTACTTCCACCTTCGTATGAGGGCGCTCTATTCAAAAAACGAAAGACGCTCTCGCTCTGACTTCCATTGCCTAGTCTCTGACAGGCGGGCTTGGTGCTGCCAAGTGACATCAGAAACAACAACAACAGGAAATAATGACTGAACCAAACCTCCTCAGCCTAAGGATACAGATTGAGTTGAAATTCTAAATATTCCTGGATTTCAACCCCGAAAACATTCTAAGATTATGGACAGTAAGCCATTTTTACGTCATTGACGCTACAAGCAGTATTAAAAATATTATTGTAACGTACTGAATGGTTAGCTTCCTGAATATCTACTTAAGAGTTCGTGGGTTTAAATTAAAAAAAACACATAGATGTCTATTCATTGTACTCTACTTGTTCTGTTCTGTTTCAGGGTCTATTTGAAGCTGTAACCGTAGGTTGAATTAGCCCTAGTATGCAAAGGCTTACATAGGTGTTGAAATGAACGAATATTTATGTTTTAAGTAATAAATGTATTTCAAGAGAAATTATAGCCATCCACGCTGTCTAGTGGTCAGACACCTAGCCAGGACTTCTCTAACCACCTAACTGTGGTTAGAGAGCTCCTGGGTTTGAGTCCCAGTTCTGAGACTCAAACCCAGGACCCAGTATTATATAGAATTATTCTGAATAGTAATTCAGGTAACGTTATATATTTATTTTAGCCAGAAATTTCATTGTAATTATCTTATACAGAAAAATAAATATGTTTGTTAAAACATTAAATGTACTAATATGTATTAAAATAAAGAAAAAATTTGATTATATTTTCATCAAACTTGAGACAAAATCTAAGTGGAAATTTCTGTAGAAATGATTTCTTCCTTGTCATTCTGAACACAGAAAGGTTTTTTTATGACATCAGCGATGTTTTTAAAATATGAGAATGTCACCACTGAGTATAATTTAGTTTTCCGCACTTGAAATTCATGAACAATTTCGTAACTCCTAAAATATATTAAAAAACATTTTTTTTCATTTCTGAAAAAAAAATTAAATAAAAACCAAGATTATCGTGACTCTAATTGAAAAAAATCTGAATAAAAAAGTATGTAAATAGTTAACTTAAGCATTTTAAATCTTTCAATATTTTGAAAACTCTTTTTCAACGTATTTGGTGAAAAAATTTATTTGAAATGTATGCATGACTTACAAAATTTTTATTTTGAATATTCAGTTACATCACTTAATGATTATAAATAAAAGCTAAATAATAATATATTTACAAATTTTGAGATCAAATAAAGCAATGAAAATGTAATCCTTTATAGTATTATTTAATAGATGTGCATTATTTATTTAGAAGATTCAGATGAGTATCAAGAATTTAGTTTCAGTGTAATTCATTATTACATTGTTCTGTTAAAAAATAAAATACTTTTATTATATAAAGATATTTCAAAAGATAATGCATTTAATGTAGTATATTGTATATAATATTTACCTATCTTAAATCTTAACTTTATGTTGAGTTATTGGTATATATCTACATGCAAATAACGTGGCATGCTGTTGACTTGATATTTTATACCTTGGCATGGTTTTACTAAATTGAATAGAATCATATTAAAGATAATCTTCATGACTGAATGAATCTCAAATGTGCTTAACATATTTTATTCAAATTTTAAGCAATTATTCTAAGAAATTGTTTGAATTGCATTAAATTTGAGTAAATGTAACTCTATTTTGATGCGAAAATTAATATTTAATTTATGCTATTACAAAGAAATTTATAAAAACGACTTTAAGATTTAATTGTAACTATGTTGGACAAAAGTAAAAACAAGCATATTGAGTTTAGAGTAATTTGTCATCTCCGTTTGAATTTGATAATTTATAAAATTCATGTTAGACTTCTTGCAAATTTAACAGTCATCAGAAAGAATATTGACTCGTTCTTCTTTTATTTCTTTGAAGAAAATAGAATTTTAAACAGAACTAAAATAGGTATAAAATTTATTTTAAAGAAGAGTTTTGTAAAAAGTCAAAGAATTTAAAAAATTTTATTTTTCAATATTAAACATATGCGTGTACATTTGGTAATGTTATTTTTATCACAAACATTTACATTTGGTGTTTTAAAAAGTTTTTAAATAATCTAGGTAGTTCCAGTAATATTATTTAAAATCTTTTATCGTTTCTCATTTGTTATAAATTTTGAGTTAAGAAATATTTCACTTTAAATAAACGATGACTTACCTTCTAGCTTGTAATGGTGCGTAAAACACATTATGTAATGAACGTGCTTAGAAACTCAAAAATCATTTACTTAATTTACTTAGATTTGAAATTAAGAGAAATAATGTTTTGAATTTTTTGATATCAGAAATTTGATATTAAAAATTTTAGTTTTTTATAGAAAAACCTGGGAAATTTTTAAAACCCCTTATTTTAATATTGTTTTTGTTGATGTTTATTATTAAAAATAAAAAAAAAATTCCGTCATGCTTAATTTTCCGTAAAATATAGAACTACACTACTGGCCATTAAATATGCTACACCAAGAAGGCGACATGCTACAGACGTGAAATTTATACGAAAAGAAGAAGGTGCTGTGATATGCAAATGATTAGCTTTTCATCGCATTCAGACAAAGCAGGTGGCAGTAGCGACCCCTACATTGTGTTTAAATGAGAAAATTGTTCAGCCGGTTCCTCATACACAAATTGCATTTGAACGTTGTTGCCTGGTGAAATATTGTTGTGATGCCTCGTGTAAGAAGGAGAAATGCGTACCAGCACGTTTCTGACTTTGATAAAGGTCGAATTGTAGCGTACCAGGATTGTGGTTTATCTTATCGCAATATTGCTGCTCGCGTCGGTCGAGATCCATTGACTGTTAGAAGAATATGGAATCGATGGGTTCAGGACGGTAATACGGAATGCCATGCGGGATCTCATCGGCCACCTATCACTAGCAGCCGAGAAGACAGGCATATTATCCGCATTCCTGTAATGGATCGTGCAACCACGTCACGAGCCGAGAGTCAAGAAACAGGGTCGTTTGGAAGACAACAAGTGTCTGCACGAACAGTTCGACGACGTTTGCAGCGACGACTCTCTGCTCGGAGACCATGGCTGCGGCTTCCCTTGACACTGCGTCATAGACAAGAGCGCCTTCAATGGAGTGATCAACGACGAACCTGGGAGCACGAAAGGCCAGACGTCATCTTTTCAGATGAATCCAGTTTCTGTGTACAGCATCATGATGGTCGCATCCGTGTTTGGCGGCATCGTGGTGAACGCACACTGGCAGCGTGCATTCGTCATCGTTACACTGGCCCATCACCTGGCGTGATGGTATGGGGTGCCATTGGATACACATCTCGGCCACCTCTTGTTCACATTGACGGTGCTTTGAACAGTGCACGTTACATTTCTGGTGTGTTACGACCCGTGGCTCTACCCTTTATTCGAGCCCTGCAAAACCCTACGTTTCAGCAGGGTAATGCCCGACCACATGTTGCCGGTATTGTACTTCCTTGATACGGAACGTGCTCGATTATTGCCCTGGCCAGCATGTTCTCCAGATCTTTCACCAATAGAAAACGTCTGGTCAATGGTTGCCGATCGACTGGCTCGTCACCAAACGCCAGTCACTATGGTTGATGAACTGTGGCATCGTGTTGAAGCTGCATGGGCATTTGTACTTGTACATGCAATCCAATCTCTGTTTGACTCAATGCCCAGGCTTATAACTGCTGTTATTACTGCCAGAGGTGGTTGTTCTGGGTACTGATTTCTCAGGATCTATCCAGCCAAATTTTTTTAAAATTGAATCATTTGTTATTTCTAGTATAATATATTTGTCCATGATGATATGATAATGATTTCAATAGCAATAAAAAATTTGAGTTAATTCACATCTTTTGTTTACTAATAAAGTAAGGTAAAAAAAGGTGTTTTTGCATCTATAATAACTAATTTAATCAAGAAGCGAGACTAATATCGTTAGTTTATATGGCCATTTTCCTTATAAAGTTTCTAGCTATAATGTAAACTACATAATATCTAATTTTTCGAACAAAAATGTAAGGCAAATTTTGCGAACCAAATAAAAAATGAAAGAAGTAAATATTTATATAAAATGTCATTTATTAGAAGCCAAAATGATTCTTAACAATTTTAGGGTATTAAGCTTATTTACTTAGATGTGTCAAATATAAAAAAATATAAATTTCTTCTTAGATAGCATTTAATGAAATTAAAGAATTAAAAAAATAAATTAATTAATCAAACTAGAAAAGTTTCAAACCAAATTATATTTCAAATTATGAAAATCCTTTTTTGAAAACAAAATGATATATGTGAACTATATGTTATAAAAATGCTGTTTTGGAGGATATCAAGAAATTTATATGTAAAAGATATTCGATTTGAAATTCAGTACTTTGTGACTTCAAGGACACAAAGACATATTTCTAAGCAAATAAATGTAATATACTTTAGATGAAATTTAGAAAACTAATTTTAAAAATTCAGAACAAAATAATAAAACAAAGTATTTAATTAGCTTTATAACATTTTTACTGTTAGTTCATATCATTCTAATCTATTAAAAATACGTCATTTTTTTCCTAATGTTTATTTCGGAATAATATGTTCTAATGTTGATACTTAGGTACAAGATTTACTTCCTAATTTGCCTAAGTATCGTCATAAGAACAGCAGAACTTATTTAAATTTAAAGAAAATGTTTTTTCAAAATAATGATATTTTTCAAAAATCATTTAATTTTCCTTAATCAAAACATAAAGTTCTAAGGAAGTTAAACATACTTTATTCAATGAAATTAATATAGTTTTTGTTCTATAAATTCAAATTGCATTTTTTTTTAATTGCATTATTATGATACTTTGAATTTATTTAAATGATTTTTACACATATCCTTTTACGAACAAAGATAATAAGTATTCATTGAAAAAAAATCGAAGAAAGGTAATATTCATAACATCGTCAGTTAAAAATATTTTCATATATATAAGTATAAAAATGACAAATTTTCTATATTCACTAAATTAATTAGAACAAATTGGCTACTCATAATAAATGAACACCTTTCATGGTGGAATACCCGGGTTCAATCCCATTAACTGTTAAATAACAGAAGTTCCATGTTGCATTTCTGCTTCTACATTCACATCTACTAGGTTCTGTAATTTTTAGTTTTCCAGGTTTCCTCCCTTGTGATACGAATATGTCACTATAAATTATGAAGTCTTCATGGAAGGGAAAATTTACGAAATATATTATCTCTAAACTTATGCCAGAGACTGAATTAAGAACAGTTGCATGGAAATGAAAGAAATTGATGTCATGATGTTGGCATATAATTAAATTAAAACATGTTTTTTTATTTGAATTTAGATTTTAACATTTGTAACATTAATTTAAATAATTATTTAGATCAAGTAGAAGTCATTGTAAAATTGCTTATGCCATGTTTCACTTTGGCTGATTTGTAATACAAACGATTTTATTTTGCACATTTTTCTGTCAATTTATTATGCAAATCTCATAGTTGATATATTTTATGCATACAATATTGGATATGATAAAAATCATGTTGTAATAGAAGTTCAAATTATTGTAAAAAATTTAAAAGAAATCCCGTAATTGTTTGTATAACTTTCAAGATAATATTAAGATCAAAATCAAAGAATGAAGAGGTTGAATTTCAATTTAAGGACAAATGTCAAAGCCATAAAGGTACAAGCCATCAGTTGAGTTATTAATTGAATAGGCTGCTTCCCTTTACAAATATGATGCCTTTTTCCACCAAAATGTTTTTTAAAATAGTTAACGAAATTAGTGAATCACACTAAAAAAAAAACAGTTGGAAATTGTCAGTTCTGTTTTAAATCATCAAAGATGAATCCATCTTTTTATATATGAAATGCCTGAATATAAAAATCTGATAATTAACTAATGCAGGTTAATTAAATAAAAATTATTACTTAAAATAAATCTAGAAGAAAAATCACACACACACGTCAAGATGAATTATAGCTCTATCAAAGTAAGGAAATATACAATTTTGAGAATAAAATATATTTGACATTTAATGGAATATTATGATTATGTTTATATTATTGCGATACGTTTTCTTATAGATACAGTATCTTGCCACTTGAAACCCCAGTCATGAGATGAGATCGACATTTCATGTTGGCAACGTTCTCTGTACGTCACATAAGCTGTTGGAAGTGGAATTGTAAAACAATTTTTAGCATTCATAAAACCTTTTAAAATGTATATTTTGTTTTTATCATTGTATTATGAAATGTATTCAATAATATTAATTAAAATATAATATTTATATAATATTAAAACCCTTTTCAACCATATAATAATTAGGTATTATTTTCTAAGGCTTCATTCTAATTTATTTCGAAATGTAATAAGCTATTTAACCCCAGACATTTCAAATTAAAATTAAATTCTGTTATTAGATATTCTGGAGCTGATTGATGTCTCACAAAATGCATTAGGAAAAGGACATTAATCTAAAATTTTCCATTTGTAATTTCAATAATTTAATTAGCTATCATAAGCTTCTTATACTGGATGTGAAGCAACCTGATGAGAACTTTTATGACTACACATAATCATGGGTCAGTACGTGACTGAATAAATGTTTGTAATTTATTTATGTATATTTGAATTATTCTACAATAGTTCTGATAGTGTAGTACCATTTGAACTGATGTAGTACCATTTGAACACTTTTTAATGAAAACAATAATATAATCTAGTAATAACATTTTGTTTGGAGTTTTCTTAGGCAGTTTGATCAAAATATAGAAGTTTCTCATTATTAAAGTTAAAAAAAAATCCTAAAATTAATTACAGTTGATCTTAAATTATGTGTAGTATAGAGGAATGAAATTTAATTTTATCCTCTTAAAAACAATTTAAATGCAAAACTTCTCTTTGAAATTTAATTCAATACTCGAATTAGGGACGAGAAATTCCCACTAAAATTAATTTTAGAATATTAAGGAATGCATTTAAGGATCGTCAATAATACAATCAAATATAAAATTCTATAAATAGGAAATTCTTATTCTGTTACGCCTACCGAATTTTGGTCTGTGTCACATGTTACCTTCTGGCCAATGAAAGTTTTAGTTTATGCATCATTTTAAAAATTTGATTTTAGTTATGCATCATTTGAAAATTGGATTACAGTATTTGTTCTTTATGTGAACTGTAATTATATAGCTGATTTTTACTAACAATAAAATTTTCCATTCAGGATACAATTGTTTTAGAACAATGTCCGCTTCAAAAACGGAGGAATATGGTTTTTTGTGCAACATCTGACATAAAATGCTTATAATTATCATTTATATTTAAATACTAGAGATAGAGTAAATAGGTTCATTAACGAATTCTCCCTAGTTTTTATATTCCCAGAACATTAACTTAAGGATTTAAAAAACACTATTTCAAATCTGAAAAATGCATTTAAAAACTATTTAAATTTTTTATTATACTTCGACAATAATTCCACTTTCATGAAATTCAAAAACAATTTTTAGTTTCGAATTATGAAGTATTACAAAATTCATTAATGGAAAAGAAATACTGAAATATTCTTTCCATATATAAAAACTGCCTTTTAATCGTTTTAAGGATTTTCAAAAATATTTTAAATGTAAATGAAAAATGAATTGTTATTAAAATAATGAATTTAACTATCATAATTTAACAACTGCTTGGTTTTTAATATTTTATTTGTAAGAGTTTTTTCTGAAATATCTAATTATTCAGTTAAGCAATTAAATATCAAAAAAGTCATTGATAAAAATTGAAACATGAAAAAATCATGCTTGTAAAAAGTACCTTGTTTTACAATTTTTTTTATACTTAAAAATTTTAAAACAAGGATTAAGACAAATGTTTAAGATTTTAAATAAAATAATTGGTAAAAAATTCTCAATTTATCTAGAATGGGAGAAATACGAATAGAAAAATATAAAATTCATTATAAACTTAATTTTGATGTTTTTTAGATTATTTAGTATATAAATAATAAAGATATACTAGGAAAAAAGTTTTCGCAGACAATTGAAAACTAATTTCCAAGTCTTGAAAATTACTTTTAATGTAATTATGTTTTGATAATTAGCATAAAGTGTATAAGCTGCTACATCTCTTTCTTACTCAGTGATGTAATCTTAACTACATTGGCTTATCAATTCTTATTACTTTTTCTGTTGAGAAATTCAAAGTAATTCAAAGTAATTAATCGATTTATAAGAAATTAATTTATTTCAGTTTAGCTGTAAATTACATTTATTAAGATTTTAATTAATCCTATTTCAATTACAATAAAAATAAATCTAAAAAGAACTATAGTTGGAGATTTGAAATTTTAAATATTAACTTCCTTAAGTTATTATGGCTTTGTAAAAGAATAAAAATGAATATTTCTAAAACTCTTTATTTTACATCTAATACAAACAAATACATTAATAAAAAATAAATAAAACATGATTATAATAAAAACAGACATGATTTTATTTGTTGGTCTTAAAATATTTGATGAATGTTTCAAATTACATAAATATATTTAAGTATTTAATATATTTATGTAATTATGTTATCATTGTAAATATCCTAAAGTATATCCCGCATTATTTTTAACTTGAATGCCCTGAATGAAAGATTTAAAGTAACTAAACCTGAACCTTGTTATCAAAAAAAAGCAAAATTTCGTAGCATTTGATTTGAAATGACTCTCACTAAAAGTAAATTCGTTACAAATTTATCGCTTCATATAGATGCAATATATATTAGACTTTTAACTATAAGTGAAAATATATTAAATGTTAAAGTGTAAATATGCAAGTTTCAATAAAAAATTATATTCTTAAAAATTTTAAGCAAACTGAATGACGTCATAGAATCATTAAGTTATCAGTAGAATCAGAACTTAAGAAATATCCTCTTAGCACTAAGCATAATTAAACTATTTGGCATAATGTTGTTTTGAACATAGCAATTCACTAAGCACAAGTTTTAAAATTTAAGAATTTTTTTTAATTTTCTGTTTAGTATCATTTTATTTGATCACGTTTGCCATAATTTTGTTTATTATTATTCTTGAAACAAAAAAAAATCTCTCGATCAAATAAGGAATGAAAGAATACATTGGGTTTTTTGGAAAGTAATTTTATTTTTCACTTGTATTAGCTTTTTACTAATAAACCAAACATTTTATGAGTGTGGAATAATGCTTCTACCAGGAAGATCATAAATGGTATTGGACTAGAATTAACAATATTATAATTAAATAATATATTTATTTACCATTCATTATTCATTAATATAAAAAACTAAATTACTTTCCAAACAACCTAATAGATAATATAATTTATTTCTTTGTCTGAATATTGCATCTTGGTCTAATGATCCATAAAATCACCCATTTCTTAAAAATATTAATCATTGTGAATTATAAATATCATTGTGAATTATAAAATCATTGTGAATTATAAGTGTTTATATTTATATGATAAAACATTTACTTGGATAACTGTGAAGCATAATAATATCAATAAATTTACTTTTCAAAGATTTCAGACTTTATGTAACCAAAAGTATACATGAAAGTCTCTTTCAATATAGTAGTTTTAAAAACTCCATATATAAATATATAAAGTTAACTCTAGCCATTGATGTATCAAAAAGACAGTTTTGGAGAAATATGATGAGCATTACGCCATCTGATGTCAAGAAAACAAATGACCTTTAATCTAAGGAGGCGTGTTGTTTTTTTCACCAAGAAAGAAATATATCATTTTTATTTATATCTCAAACTAATGTCGTTTTCAACCAAATGGAATTGTTTGGACAACTTTTCTCATGAAAAAAGAAAATTAGTGTTCGATGGAGAACATTATTTTACTGATTTCTAGATCTGTAAGCAAATGCATTTAAGTTTATGATGATTCCAAATGCATGAAAAATGTAATGTACCAAAAAAGAAACATAGAAGAAAACTGTGTATGATAACAGTTTCTCTCTTTTAATGTGAAATAGTTCAACTAATACGCACGGGTTTCCGCCTGATTTAATTGATCTTCATGGAACTCAAAAATAAAATGTTGTTACATTAGAACTTATCATCTTTTTTTTTTTCATATCCACTACTGTAAAAAGGTTTTTCTTTTATGCACTTATGAAAATTAATATTTACATCATTCATTTTAAAATTTCTTGTATTTATTTTATCATATTTTAATTTTTAAAACATTGAAACACGCCTTTCTAAAATTCAGCTATTAATTTCGAAGAATTATTTCACAAAGAAGTCATGATAAAATTAAAAAAATTGCATTCCTTTAATTTAAAGATAAATTTATTTCACAGTCCTTTAACTGATTTTTATTGGGTTTAACAATCTTTTATTTCATTCATTTCATATTTATATTTCATAAATTTAATTGTATATTATTTAAAATGGCGATGAAATAACTTAAACCATTGATTAAAATTATTCCATTACAGTATTTTCACTGCAGAAAATATTATGCAAAACGATTAATATTGAAACATCAATTCTGAAATTTATGCTACAATTTATATGCATATAAAAACACATATAACTCTTTAAAGTTAATATATATACATATGTGTATCTGTACGTGTTACTTCTAAATCACTCAAAAGATTCAAATGTGCATATTATCTATCAAACATACAGATTAATTGATTTTATCTATGACAGTACTCATTTAAGAGGTTTCTGCATTTTGCTTTGATAATGTGCAAATAAATGGATTTTTTATCAGTCAAATTCAAGCGATGATTGTTGAAAAATAAATGTTATCAACTAATATGATGAATATTTGACGATATAAACTTGATTCTTTAGAATTCTGAAATGAATTAAATTCATATTAATTTAAGCGTTTAGAATGTTATTATTATATGTGTCTTTATCATATAGCTAATTATTATTTCAATGATTCCAACCAATAAATAGAAGAGCAGTTTTTTAACGTTATTTGCCAACAATCAGAAAGTTTAAGGAGTTATGCTTCATATTTTCTGTAACAAATTATATGTGATTCCTACTGGATTATGTGCCTCTCATGTTATCTAACTCTAGAAGGGTTTAGTGATAAATGGTGGTAATGATCATAATGATCTGAATCTTCAGTATTTATATCTATATAAATATTGTGTGTACACAGAAACTATAGTTCTGAATGGATCAATAAAAATAACAGAAGCAAATGCGTCAGAAAGAATATTATACCTTATGGAAGTTTATGTTTTATCATTAATATTATTATGCTATTAATTATGTTGGTAAGCTTTGGCATTTTTTCTAGGCATTCAATATTTTTCATCAATGCAATAGAATAATATTAGTATAAGTATTAGTGTGTTTCATGATAACAGCTTTTCAATATCAAACAACACATTATCGTTTTCTAAAATAAGTAACCTTAGAAGAATATCCTTTCAATTTCTAAATTCGCATTGTTAAAGATTTTTTCAAAGACTTTGGTTCTGGCTTAATATAATAAAAAACATGGAGTCAGTGCAAGCATATGCGAACCTAATAGTAAAAACATCTTGTTGAAAAATATCTCGAAAAGACAATTTTTTTTCAAGACAATTTTTTGAAAAGCAAAGCATATGCCAAATAGAGCTCATATGTTGCTTTCTGTAGGTATTATTTTTATTGTGAAAAATTTAAAAATCATTATATGTGACACAACATTACCAGACCTTTAAAATATGGGTTAATGTTTTGCAGAAAATCTTTTTATCATCACTGGATTATACATTTCTATCACAATTCATGCTGCTTATTTTCGGTAACACGCTTAATATATTTATAGGTTAAAAATAAATTTGGCAAACATAACTGTATATTTAGGAATAAATACATAATAATTAATTTGGCATTATTGGAAACAGATCTCTTGAAACTTGCGCGTCGATCCAGTAAAGTTTGAAAGAGGAATAATGATGGACAACACATTATGGCTGTGATATAACCTATATAATCATGAATGCAAATAAATTACATAAAAGATATTTTTTAACCTGCTTGTATACTGACGAAAAATATTGGGTTAAAATCTTCGACTTCCATATTTGGGAATGAATTTTCTTCAAATGACGATCATTCTCCTATTATTGTAATACTGATTATTATGATAATGGTATTTTGATAGTTACGATTTTCTAAGATGATGTGGTAATTCAGAAATAAGGATTAGTTTTCATCTGGACAAACACTTGTTTCACTATTTTTTTGGTAATTCCAATAACTACAGCTACTTCAGCTTTTCCATAGGTGAAAAATATTATTTTTACGGTACAGAATCTAAACACAGCAGCTTTTAGTTCGGAAGAGTCAGACATCCTATTAGTTCCTTGCTTCACTCACAACTAATCCATACTTGGATAAGGCCAATATTTATACCTCTTGTATACAGGCACTGAAAGTTTCCAGATCATTTTTATAGTAACATTTGGTAACTCGGCTGTTATTGGTTTTATCGACTTGAAGCAGCGAATGTTCATATATTTTATTCTTAAAACTGTAGCCAAATGTTGTCGAATCCTCAACAATATCTGAATATTTTGCCATTCTGGTTTAAATCTCACAAGCTTATATACCAACTATGAAAACTGCTATTTTTATAGAATAAATATTATTTAGATAATAATTTCATAATGTAATTTATAATAATATTCTAAAACAATTTAAGCAAAAATGTGATATTTATATTAGTATTTAAACTATTTATATTTTTTGTAACAATACTAGGAATTAGAAGCAATAAATACGAACAATAAATCTCATTCAAACATGTTATGTATTGAGATGAATCTTTGTTTTTCGTTATTATCATTTATTGGAATCAAAATTCCTTGTTCGGCAGCATATTCTTTTCCAAGCTTTCTTGCATTTTGTTAATATAGTGCTCGCTGGAAAGCTCTGAACACTTCATGTGAATCAACAATCGTAAAAAATGCATAGAAAGTTATTTAAATTATAAAAAAATATTTTATATAGGTTTCTACTACATTGAGATTTTTAAAAGACGGTTATATTTAAATTTCTGACAAGTTAAATAACATAAATGTATTAGAAAATTATATTCGTATCTAAAATTTTTATGGTTCTAAACAAAAATCTTTTATAAAAATTAAATAAAACTTTAACTAAAATTAATAATCATTTAATGGTTTTAAGTAAAATTTAGAATCTTCAAATGGTTATAATCTGTCAAATAAATGATACTATTATTTTTGCTAAAACATATTGCGTAAGAGTGAAAAAGTATGTTTTATTCGTTTCTCAGTCCAAAAATACACCAGAAGTGAAATATTGGTTACGCAATTTTCATTCGTATTCAACTGATTATGTCATTATTCATAATTTTCTTTTCCATTTTAAAAATTGTCATAGAATGAGGTCGAAAAATATTTCGCTGCAAAAACTTTCGACTTTCTTAAAAAAAATTTTTAAACTCATGATTGATATTCCTTTTTATACAGAGAGACTAGCGTAATATGATTTTATAAGAAAATGATTTTTTTCGTAAAAGAATGAATGGAAATAAAAATAGAAAAATTTATCAAGCACTGTTATTGAAATGTTATTACTTTCGAAAATCTTTGTTTAAGAAATCTAACATTACTTTTAGAATTTATTTCTATTCCGATAATGAAGAAATGAGAATGTATACCTAATTAAAAAAAAAGAAACTTCCATTACTATTTTATTTCCGGTTCAATAGTTTTTCAAATTAATAAATCATTGCAATTGAGTTTTTTAAAGAGGGAACAAAAGTAAATTTCAATTTGGATATTTCTTTATATGTGCAGCAAAGAAGGAAAATATTAATGTTCAATAATTTTGTCTTAAAATATAGCTTCAGTTCTTACATATGTATTACATACATTTAACACTGTTTAGAGATTTGGTCATCAGATGAATGCTGTTAAAAAGCAATTAAATAACCACATATGCCTTCTTCTACAGCTTCCTTCATAAATAATGATTTACATTCTTGTATAGCAAGGTAGAAAACCATGAAAACTTCCAAGCACTCGTCCAAACAGATATAAATTTAAAAATCAAAAATTCTAGATCCATTGTAGCTGGAATTGAAGGCGAGATGTTTTGTCACTACTTTGTTTGTACTACGAAAAACTTTGTATAACTACTAGATCATTTTAAATCCTCTTTTTCATCGTATTTTTCTAGAAATAATGTCCATTTTATTATTATTCAGTGATCACTGAAAAGTTCATCCCACTGAGAATTTTTTTTTTTATTTACGTTCCTCTGAAAATAAAGAGAATACGCATAACAACTTTGTTAAAGTGGTCCATGGTATTTTAACTCAGTAGATTATAAAATAAACTATTCACTCTTGTAGCCTAAAGGACAGAGTTAAATACCTTATTCAATCGTAAGAACATGCCATTGTTAAGTGCCCTTCTGTTGATATGTTGTTGGTTGGAAAGAAAAACTGAACTCATATTTGGAATGTTGTTTCATTTTGGATAAAAATTATCAGATAATTTGTTGTGCTTAAAAATTTCCACTCTCAGAAATAGGTTAATGTAAGCTATGTAATAAAACATATCAAAACTATCAAAAGATAGTAAATGTTAAAAAATTCTTACCTTAAAATGCTATAAAATATTAAAAAATTATTGGCTTTCAGCAAGTCATTTGCACTGTTCAAGAAAGCTTTGCCAGTTGATTAGTCACCCAATTTATAAGTTTATAGAATTGATTCCTGTCTTATTCGTTTGTGTTTATAGAATTCAGTAGTTGACTTTAAATAGTAGATTCTGAACTAACTAGCTTCAGTCTTTAGTGTACTCGTAAAGCAGATTTTAGTATTAACATATTAAAATCTTAAATAAAAAACTATCGTTAAGCATATGCCAGTACATAATCCTCATTGGTTTATTTTCTGCTTATAGGTTATTGTTTTTGTACACGTGGGCTAACTAGATTTGGACTGACTGTGTAATATGTGAATCTACAGATCGTCTAGCATAAAGAAAACTTCTAATCTACTAGTTGGGGTATTGAACTACAGAGCACACGCACACGAATTCATTAGGCTGGCTGGTTGGCCATATCCTTCACTCATAAAAGATATGGTTTTATATCATTATATATTGTTTTTGCTTTTTTATTGTAAATAGATGATGTACATTAAAACTTTAAAATAAGCATTTTCATTATGAATACATCATAATATCAATTGGTTGAAATAAGTTTTCATTTCATTTATATTTTTAGGGCATGCATTAAAATCTTTTTTTTCAAAGTTGTTTCAACTTATATCTTGTCTTATAATTTATTCACATGTGACATTATTACATTATTATTTGAAAACCGAACAGCGTTAAAAATATTTCTTCAAAATTCATTGAAAATAATTTCAGGACATTTTATATAACTTCTATAAATATTGATCTGAATAATTCTCAAGCAAATTATAAAGTGGAAACTCATGACTTACATCAGCTTAGCAACTATGATTTTGTTTCAGATAAAACATCAGTCAAATTCATGGAAAAAATCAAAACTATCTTGAAATCTTCAAAATTTGTATTTCTATCCAGCATGTGACAATTAGATGGTGTGCCAGAATCTCATAAAGAATTAAGAAAGC
>JAPDSC010075935.1:0-30680 GCA_026290005.1 Latrodectus geometricus | reverse complement strand
GAATCAGAGATCGAAACTACGAATATGTCTATTCTTCAGTTATATCTTAGAAAATCGAAAATTGTATTTTATGGTTTATGGTTGGTGAAATTCAACAGAACTCTTTCTTATTGCTTGAAGTGAATTGGATTTAAGGCTTGTTTTATTGATCCAGTTCTATAAAAGGTAGAAAATTGAAAAAAAATGCTTAACCACAATCTTTAATATTTTTGATATTAGATGCCTCCTGTTTTGGATAAGAGGTTATTTCTTAAAAATTCCAAATATTTCTAACAAATATTCAAAATTCCATATGAATGGCTTCTACAATTACTAAATATGCAATAGGGTCTAACCACAGCCCGAATGCATTTTAAAATGAAACTTAAATATTAATCGTAATGGAAATTGCGAATAAAAAAAGAGGAGTGATATTTGATTTTTTATTCTACTTGTTATACTTTCATATTACATATTCATGTTAATAAAATATTTAATGAGATTTTTTTTTAAAATAATCATGTAATTTTTAAGGGCTGTAAATCTTTAACTGCAAATTTATACTCCTTAATTTCTCCTTTACCACCAAAATGCATGAAAGAAATCTTCAAGTACTTTTTCATTTTTTTGACAATTTTATAATTTATATACTTCAGCAGACAATGTATCATATGAAATCTTCTTTGAAAATTTAAAGGAAAAGCAATATTTCTCCTCCTATAAATTTCTTAAAAATTAAATTAGCAAATACAAATAAAGAATACATGTTATTATTCCTTATGCAAGAACAATTATTTGTAGAATCTCCTATAAAATCTTTTCCATAATTTAATATTCCTTTAAAATGATCTCTTCTTAATTGAAGCACAAACCCCTTGAATGTTTCAATGTATCTATTAAAATAATGTTTTTTTTGCTTCTGTTTCATCCGATTTCGATTTATATTTATCTAATATCAATAATTCCGAAAGATTCGTAATTCAATAGAGCACAAAGCGTTTTTTATTCTCTTAAATGTAATGTATTATGGGCAATTTATAAATTCAAAACAATTTGTAAGGGAGGCTTTTAGTGGAAATCTAGAGGAATAAATTTGCCATAAAAGATATTCCTGAATGCAATAAATAATACTTTTTCTGTGGTTTCCGATGCATAATGAAGGTAATAGTATAAATTTTTTTGAGTACTGTTGTTTTTAGCAGATAAATGCTGCTTCATTTTTTTACGAAGCAGCATTTATCTAATGTATTATTTACAATACTTTATGGATACAAAAGCAATTTAAAATAATGTCCTGAGGATACCGTTATTTTGTTAAAAGTAACATTGAAGAATCATTAGCTAACATTATTCTCATATTTGTGAGGAATAAACTGTTGTTTTTTAAAGTGGTAAAAATTTAAGCAGAATTGCAGAAAATGTTAGTACTAAAGATAAAATTATGCACAATTTTCATTTTATGGTGTAAAACAAGTAGCAAAAAAATATATTTTTTATGTACAGTTTTATAGAAATCTTAATTTTATTTAAAGTTTAAAATGATAAAAAAGTATATATAATTATCTTAATGGAAGATTTTAAGTAAACATTGAAACACATGAATGGTAATAATCCAGCAAGGATTCAAAAATATACTTTATAAGATATAATCTTATAAGAACTTATAAATTTAATCCTATAAAAACAAAAATAATATTCTTTTAAATAAGTTTTTTGATTGCAAGATGGGAAATATTCAATTTTCTTTATCTTATCGCTTTTAGAAATATATTGTTTCCAGCAAACTTATATATTGGTTTTCATGGTGCAAAAATAACACTTTTTGACTCACAAAAAGAGTATTTAACATGGATTTTTTTTATATAATTAATAAATTTATTTTTAATACCTTAATTGTTGTTACAAATCTAGTGAAAAAACAATGAATTTTCTATCACAAAAAACTAGTAAATAAACCTTACTTTTGGTCTTGAAAATTACTTCATAATCAAGTAATCAGTTTTGAAAATTGAATATCGAATTTTATGGTGACCCTGAATGGATATGTTTGAAAAACATATTTTATTGGAATATAATAGCATAGAATATCTTTTGTATCACAATTTGTATAATAGTATGTATCAAATTTAAAGAATTTATATTAAAGCTTTTTATTAGGTAAACACTGATTAACAGTTGATTGGTAAAAAAATATGAATATGTGCTGCCAAAAATAGAAGAACTCTTCAATTGAAACCTATAACATAATTTTTCATATATCATGTAATTTATAAAATTTTAAAAACTTTACAATGCTTACCATAGGTTAGTAATAGGATTCCCATACTTATTCTCAACCATTTTGATGAGTAGAAAATTGTTTTGTTTCCTTTACAGAGTTATAGGACATAAAAAATATTTAAACTGAGAAATTTAAAATTAGAAGTATAAAAATAAATGATTGCAGGATGCAAATGTATTGCAATTTTACGATGCAATGTGCAATTTTAATATTTTTATTTGAACCCCATAAATGTACTGTATAGCTGTTCTGTAATTATGTTAGAAATAAATTGCTTTTCTTTAATTTTATAGCTTCTCTGAGAAATATTTGAAAGGTGAGAATAAACGCAGAACATATCACTTTTAAAAAATTACACCTTATAAAACTACTATTATTTGATTCAATGATTTTTATGCAAAATTTTTATTACATAAAATAACATGCCTTTAATTACACAAAATTTACCATACTTTGACAATAGACGCTATTGTTTAGTACAAGATTAGATTAAAATATTCAAAAATACTATATTACGGACAAAATGAAAAGTTTTTATTCTTAAAATTAAGTTTTTCCTAATGTGTTTCATTCTTACCATCACATGCTTCATATTTAATTTATGTAATTAAATTAAATAGGATGCTTTTATTTTAAAATATAAGTGTACAATGTGGTTATAAACATTATAAACTACTATGTAATAAATTAAGTGACAATAAGACTGCGAAGAACAATCAGTTTCCTGTCATTTTAAAGTTATATATCAGAATTTTTCCATATCATCACTATCGTTCACTATCAGAGATTTTTTCTTTGAGTATTTCGGAAGAATGGACATTGTTGTATCTAAAGAAAATTTCAACAAAAAATCTTACAATTCTTTTTGAATTATGAAGATTTGGAATTCATTGCGTTCTTAGCTTCTGTTTATAATACTGATATTACTTTAATGATAATCATATGATACAAGAAGTCATAATTGCTGTCTGTTTATTTATAAAGCTTAATAGATTTTACTAAAATATCTGAGGTGTAAATTATGCATATTAGAAATTTTTTATAAGAATTTAATCATTATTATTGAACATAATGAATTGAAGATAAAGAAACAAAATAAGAATTAATATATTGAATATTTCAAATTTTTATAACTATTTTAAAAATTATTAATCCTTTTTTATGTCTAAATGTATATGCAATTTTATTATATAATTAATGTAAAAAAATTTTAACTTAATTTCAATTCATAATTTCTTGAACTTAAGCAAGACGTACTAACGATTGTTAACATTAAGCTGTAATATTTAAAAAAAAATAAGTGGCCACTAGATGGCAGTAGTTAACATGTCATGTAAAGAGATGTATATGTAGTTAAAAGAGAGAGAGTGTTTATGAAGGAGCTCGCAATGAAGGAGCTAGATGTCTGTAAATAATTCTACATGTAAATAAATTTGTAAATATTTATTAAGTACTCCTTCCTTCCCCACATAAGCGCTACACGTCATCCGACAAACTATAACGGAATAAAACTTAATAAATCAGAAGAGGGATAACTCGCGATGCTTCGGAATTCAGGTAGGCGAATTTTAATTGTTTCGTTTTGAAATGTGTGTTAACGTATTTAGTAACGTATTCTAAAGTAGTGAACGAGATTTAAGAATTATGTATATAAGTATAAAGTATTTTCTTAATTTCGTTTGCAAAAAGTAATTTCGTTTTTAAAGAAACAATTAGTTTCGTTTTAGGCAAAGCAGAAGTAATAATTTCGTCATTGATAAAGTATTTTATATGTCAAGTAATTAAGTATTTTAATTAGTAAAGTATGGCTTTTTGGGGGAAGGCTAAAAAAGTAGATTTAATAGAATTAGCAACAGAATTAGGGCTGTCAGTACCTGAAAATGCTAAAATAATTGATTTGAAACGTATTATAACGGAATCAGAGACGTATGATGAAGAATTTAGTAAAAGTTTATTAAGTAGGATTATTGAAGACGCCAAAACGTTGGCTGACCGTGAGTATGAACTTGAACGTTTACGTATCGAAAATAGAGTCCAAAATGCAAATATTTCAGATTTAAGTAACAACGATGAAAGTAAAAACGTACTCATAGATTTTCGAAAGTTAATGCACGAATATAAAGTGAAAGATGGAGATATAAATTTTTATTTAGTTTTATTTGAACGGCAGGCACGACGTATTGGGTTAAGTGAAGAGAATTGGGTGTCACAATTGTTAGGACTGCTCCCTTATGAAATTACGCAACTAATTGCGCGTGAAAACGAAGATAATGCAAATAATTATAAGTATGTAAAATCATTATTGCTTAAGAGATATAAATTAAGTGCTGATAAGTTTAGATTGAAATTTTTAAACCATGTTAAAAATCCAGAAAGTACTTGGAAGGATTATTCATTCGAATTACAAAACTATTTTGAGGAATGGATAACGGGTCTCGAGATTTCAGATTTTAATAGTTTAAAAAATTTAATTGTTACTGAACAATTGAAGAAACAAGTAAATTCAACAACTCGTGAACATTTTGTGGATGAATGGCCTAAAACTAATACTCCAGATCAATTAGCGGATAAATTGGATAATTATGATAATGTTCGATCTATTAACAATTATAAATTACGAAACTCGTCAAATTATAATTATCGTAATGAAAAATTTCAGGTAGAAAAGAAATCATTTCTGTTTAGTGAAAATAAAAGTATTCATCGTAAAAAGTCAGTCAGCTCGGATGTTCGAAATGAGAAAGGGGAATTTAAATGTTTTAATTGTAATGATTATGGTCATATAGCTCGTGAATGCCCGTTGCCGAAGACATCTGCTTACTGTAAGAAATGTAAAAAATATGGTCATTCTCAGCGAACGTGTAAATATGAAACCGATGAAAAGCGCGAGGGGAATAATTTATCCGTCAGTCAAAACAATTCTCATTCAAGTGCATCGTTAGCGCCTACGAACTACTTGAAAGATGCTTATATTTATGGGAATAAGGTGATTGCGTTAGTTGATACAGGAAGTAGTTGTTGCCTTTTAAAAGAAAGTATCGCAATAAAAATGAATCTGAATCTGACACCAGATAGCAGTAAATTATTCGGTTTTGGAAATCAAAATAATCCAGTGACTAACGCTCTTGGAAAAGCTGTAGTAAATATTCGTATAGACGATGTAGTTGGAAAAAGAATTCCTTTATTAATTGTAGAAGATAATTCCCAACCATGTGATTTAATTTTAGGTAGAACATGGTTAGATTTACCATACATTGCTTTTACATGTATTGGGGGTAATCTAAAATTTGGATACTCAAATAACAACGTTTTCTCTGAAATTCAAGTAGATATTAAGGAAAATGCAGTTAAATTAAAAGCATTAAATGAGACAGAAATCGAAAGTAAATCAATTAATCTAATTAGAGCGAAAATTGAAGAAACCGAAAATTCGATAGTTAATGGGGCAATTTTAGTCAAAAGTATAGGACAGAATTTCGATTCTATTCTTGAAGTAGTTAACGGTGAAACTGTTGTACCAGTAATAAATAAAAAAGAATTTAACTTAAAAATTAGGAAAGATCAGTGTTTAGGTAGGGGAATGGAAGTAAGTGAGGAAAGCTTATCCCGATCCAATAAAGTTGAAAAAGTTGAAATTATAACAATTAACAAGGAGAAGTCTCCTATATTAATGAAAGATATAAATTTCGACAAATCTTTAGATAGTGATAAAAAATTAGAACTTTTGAATTTATTAAATAAGTATCGAGACTGTTTTGCTTTAAACATAAGCGAGTTAGGCTGCACGAATTTATGCAAAATGGACATTAAAGAAGTAGATGGGAGTAAGCCAACTTTTCAAAAACCGTATAAAACCAATTCTGAAGAGAGGAAACACATAAAAGAAATTGTATCCGAATGGAAGAAACATGGAATAGTTACAGATACAAGATCTCCTTACTCCAGTCCTGTATTATTAGTTAAGAAAAAGCCCGGGGAACAGCGATTGGTTATTGACTATAGAAAATTAAACTCTCAAACTGACAAAGATAAATTTCCATTACCCAAAATTGATGACATTTTAGAATGTCTAGGAGGAAGCCAGTTTTATACTACTTTGGATTTAGCTAGTGGTTATTTACAGTTACCTTTAACTGAAGAAGCCAAATTGAAAACTGCTTTCATAACTCCAGATGATACAGGTCAATTCGAGCGAATGATCTTTGGATTGGCAAATGCTGCAGCAGAATTCCAAAGACTCATGAATCTTGTTTTGGGTCCATTGTTCAACAAAAAAGTACTGTGTTACTTAGACGATATATTGATTCCAGCTAAAACATGGACCGAAATGATACAGAACCTTACTGAAGTATTTGAGTGCTTAAGAAAAGCCAATTTAACTTTAAAACTACCAAAATGTGAATTTGGAAAGTTACAGACTGAATTTCTTGGTTTCATACTTAGTAAAGATGGTTTGAAACCTGGACCACGTAAAATAGCTGCTATTGAAAAATTTCCTGTTCCTAAAAATACGCATGACATCCAAAGATTTTTAGGACTTACTAGTTTCTTTAGAAGATTTGTTCCTAAGTATTCTCTCAAAGCAGCACCACTATATGAACTTACGAAAAAAGATGCAAGATTTGTTTGGGAAAAAGAAAAAAGTGAGGCTTTCGAAGAACTTAAGAGTAATCTCATTAAAGCACCGATTCTCGCTCATTATGATCCTGAAAATGAAACCGAGGTGCATTGTGACGCAAGTTCAATTGGATTGGCCGGAATATTGTTTCAAAGAGATGGTAAAAGGAATTGGAGGATGGTTTATTGCGTTAGTAAGAAAACTACGGAAACTGAACAAAAGTACCATTCGAGTAAATTAGAGTTAATGTCAATTGTGTGGACATTAGAAAGGTTAAGGCAGTTTCTGATAGGAATAAAGTTCACTATCATTACAGATTGTCAAGCAATCGTGTATTTAAACGCTAATAAGTCATCAAATCCTCAGATGGCAAGATGGTTTAACCTTATGCAAGAATATGATTTTGAAATCCGACATAGGCCAGGTGAACGAATGAAACACGTAGATGCACTAAACAGAGCAGCTGTTGAAGAGCCAGAAGATACTTTGCACAGTATTATTGAAAGAAAATTTGAAGTTTGTGTTACTTTGACTACAGAAGAACAAGTTTTAATGATGCAAAATTCAGACATTGAACTACGTAAATTAATAAATGTATTCAAGAAGAATGAAGATGACAGGTCCGAATCTGAAAAGAAAATGATTGAAGGATATGTTTTCAAGCAGAATAAGATTTATAGAAAACACAAGATTAAGGAGAAAGAAATTTTACTTTATGTAATACCTAAATCAATGAGGAAAAGTATAGTAGTTAGATTCCACGACCTCATGGGACATTTTTCTGTTGATCGAACTGTTAATAAAATAAAAGAATTATATTGGTTTGCATCTATGAAACGTTACGTAAGAAAACATATTTCGATGTGTTTTGAGTGTATGCTGAACAAAGTTCCAGGAGGAAAAAAGCAGGGATTTTTGAACCCAATTGCACCAGGGAAACGTCCATTTTCTATCATTCATGTGGATCATCTAGGCCCTTCTGTTAAAACTCGTAGAGGAAATAAAGAATTACTTGTAATAATAGATAATTTAACTAGATTCGTCAGAGCAACACCAGTGAGAAGTACTTCAACTCCAAACGTACTGAAAGCTTTAAAGAATTTCATCGACGAATTTGGATTACCTGACAAGTTGATAAGTGATCAAGGTTCATGTTTCACTTCTCACCAATTTGAAGAGTTTTGTACCACAAATGGAATTAAGCATACTTTGAACTCTACAAAGCATCCTGAAGAAAACGGAATGGTCGAAAGATGCCATAGAACTCTATTAGCTACAATTTCTACAAGTATGGAAGATCCAAAACACAAAGATTGGGACTTGAAAATTAAAGATGCCGAGCGGAATTTAAATAATGCAGTTAATAAAACAACCAATAAGACTCCATTTCAAATGCTACATGGTTACTCACCTAGATTTTATGATGGACTAATAAGCAAATTAGCAGATGATGAAGCCAAAGAATGTAAGGATCCTGAAGAAATACGAAAAGAAGCAATTCAAAATATTGAACGTAAGCAGGAAAAGATGAAATCATATTTTAACAAAAAAAGATGTAAAACAATCAACTATGTAAAAGGTGAAATAGTGGCCATGAAGAAAACACCTCAAGCTACAGGCCAACCTTTGAAAACTCAACCAAAATACAGGGGACCATTGATAATTACTCAAATATTACCAGGTGACACTTACAGAGTGACTCAGTTACAAGAAAAGGAAAAGGGACACTTTTTCACAACCACCGCCCATGTAAGTCAACTAAAACCTTGGAGAATTTATCCAGACACAAGTGATTCCAGTGATACTGAAATTGAACTTTGAACTTAATGAACTTTCATTTAAATTAAACTTTAAGGAAAATCTGAACTTTTATGATATTTTCTATTGAACATACTGTATAATTTCCTCATCATATGTACTAATTATTTCTTTTCTTTTTATAAGTAGGTTAGCAAATGTAAAATTAATGTAATTTCTAAACTTTTGTTAAATTTGATGGTTAAAAAATAGTAAGCATGTCTACTGAAGAATTGTTAAGATTTGTAAGTATGTTTATTTTTATTTTGTGATATTTTGAAGTTTTTGTATTATTTTTAGTTTATAAATGTCTACAAGTATTGTTTGTATTAATCAGGAGATTAATCGGTCAGTCTGGCCGAATGTTAACATTAAGCTGTAATATTTAAAAAAAATAAGTGGCCACTAGATGGCAGTAGTTAACATGTCATGTAAAGAGATGTATATGTAGTTAAAAGAGAGAGAGTGTTTATGAAGGAGCTCGCAATGAAAGAGCTAGATGTCTGTAAATAATTCTACATGTAAATAAATTTGTAAATATTTATTAAGTACTCCTTCCTTCCCCACATAAGCGCTACACGTCATCCGACAAACTATAACGGAATAAAACTTAATACGATTTATGTTTAGCTTCATAATTTTTTTATTGAAATAATTTTTGTTTCAAAAGAAATAAAATGTTTTGTGGTTTTTAACCTATCTAATGGATTAAATCCAATATGAAACTCGTGTATAATTTAATTCTGCCTTTGTACAATTGGCATTTAATTGTATTATGTTAAAGAAAAAGAATGAAGTTCTGATTGTACTTTTAGTTTTATGGAATAAATTAAATCCTTACTATTAAAAATTGGCATTTTATTGAAATTTTATTAGGTAGAGTCAAAATGGAAAAAGCCTGTTTAAAGTATCGCAACTTAAAATATTTGTGGTAACTTCCCTAGGCATTTGCTGAGTTTTTTTCCGCTTAAAGGATTTTTTTATATAAGCTGCTTATTTCATAGAAAAAGGATTACATATGTTACAAAATTTTCTCAGTGTTTGAATGTGAACATAAAACAGTTTTATAATATTTGCTGAGAAAGATATAAAACTGCCAACTTGCATATGCAAAAAAATACATTTTAAAAATTAAGTGAATGTAATCATTACTTACATTCAGTCAAGTAAATCATTAAGAAAGATTTTTTTTAAATATAAGATTTTGTATGAACGTAACATTAAATGTAAGATTTTGAGTTGCATTAACATTAAATGATTAAAAATTAAAAACATTAATTTACTATGTAAAAAAAATTCTGTTACATTATTTTTCCGATATTTAACTTCTTTTTTTTTTTAAAAAAAACATGATGAAAAAATAAATGACGTATTAAAATTTCTGCATATCAAAATTAATTTCAAAGTAAAGAACATTATTGGAAACCTTTTATTCTTTTAAATTAACTAATTTATTTTGATAAATTTTCCAAAAAAGCTATTACATATTAATAATAAACTACCGTAACCACGCCATTTTGTACCTTATATTGCCAAAAGATATCGAACTAATAAATTTAAAGTGGAAAAATAATTTATTTAAAAATGATGTTAAGAAATATTAAAATAATTTAAGAATGAAAAAGATTATGAAAATGTTCTTAGGAAATGTCTAAAAATAAAAGGTTCTTATAAAATTTCTCCCGTTTGTTTCTTTACATTATGTACTTGAAATATAACAGTCAAGATTTCAATAAAAATTAAAATGATTAAATAATTTAAAATTATTTTACCACAAGGAATTGTGAAATTGAATATATATATATCTTAAATGTATCTTAATGACCTTAAAGGTATATAAATTCTAATTATTTCAGATTACAAAAGAATTTATAATTATTTAAAGATACATTTCTTCCATCTTTAAACGTATTGAGAAAGATGGAAAACTGTTCGCAAAAGTGCAAGAATTAAACTTTTTGGAAAAATATACGCTAAAAAGAATTGGGAATCAGGATGTGGAAAAAAATGGGATACTATGACTCATACATTTTTCCCCACTTCAGGTGGTTAGACATTGATGGTAAATTTAAAAGGGAGCAAATTTCCATATGTCACCATTCTTGAAGCAAACATAGTTCCGAATCATCAGTAGCGTCATAAGCAATTTTTTACGAAGAATTTACGTAGCAATTTCAATTTATAAAGCAATTATTAAATACAATTTATAGACAAATTATTACAATGGATTTATGCAGCCATTTCAACGTATGGTGGCAAATAAGCAATTTATTGCAATTAATTAATTGTAATACGCTGTTTATTGCAAGGAAATTAAATCGGCATTAATAATGTAGCATAATTTAATCAAAAATGTTGTAACTAAAGTTTCAAAAGGAAACAAAACTTATTTTTTTAAAGTTATTCCGATCAATTTTCTGATATAAGTTTCAATTTTCTGATATAAGTTTCATAAGTCAAAAGGGCATTTCTTTTATACGTAGTATTAAATAAAATGGATGACAATAGTTTCCCAATATACTTTTCGATATGTGTTTAATTTCATGTTTGTATAAATTTAATTACAAAGTTTACAGAATAATAACTTACCACATATTCTAAAGTATGAATTAAATATTATTGAAAATGAAGGATTTTTCAAAGATTATGGGATGTGTGTCCTTGGATTTTGCGTTGATTCTAATCCACTTCATATTGGATTGAGAAGTTTTGTTAAGAATATTTATATTGTGGTAGTAAATATTAGAAGATTGTTGTTGTTGTTTCTGATGACACTTAGCAACGCCAAGCCTGCCCATCAGAGACTAGACGAATTAAATCAGAGAGAGCTTCTTTCGTTTTTGAATAGAGCACCCTCATACAAAGGTGGAAGTACGACTTTTGGTTCATAGATGGCAGCACCATCTGATCCTTCCAATTTTGAAATTGAAACCAGGGAAGACCCATAGCGTTGCTCCAACCATTCCCAGAGGTATTAACTTGGAATGGTAACATGGAGGCTATTGCGAATCGACATATTTTACGTGCTTCAGTCGGTGCTCTAGTCACCCTTAGTGAACAGGACGGATCTTCAGCTAAGACGGGATCTGAACTTACCACCTACCGGTAACGAGAACGACCATCTAACCAACCAGGCTACCGTGGCCCATATTACAAGATTACTAAGATCAGTACTTGTGCTTATAAGCAAGAAAAAATGCCAGATGCAGTTTTAAATAAAAAATTTGATGCTAAAATGTGATACAGAGATGGTTGTATCATTCTATCAAGACATGAGCATTCACGAGTTAGAAATTATACGATTTAATATAATTTATTTAAAAACTGTGCTATCTAAATTTCTTTTAATATTTGTAACACATGATTTTTTAAGACACCTTATATAATGAACTATTTATTTCTGCTTATAATAGTTATCTTTTGATTCTGTAATAAACATATGTATATAACAAATATAATAGATTAATAATAATACCAAGAATATTTTTCAAATGACAATTTTTATCAATTTATGTTATAAAGATTTTTTTTTTTGTAAAGTCACGCATTTTTAAAAAATATTTTATGTTTTTCTTTATTTAATTATATATAGAAGAAATTTCCTTAAATAAGAATTATAGTAGCATTAAAATTATAATTGATTGCAGGTATTGAAGTAATTAAGTATTTTTGGTACCACTATACACTTGAATATATTAATATGGTATTATTTCTAAATTTCAACCATAAGTTACAACAATTTGAATGACACCAATTTTAAAATATCACTTTCATGGAAAAGATATTTAGCAACGCTAAATTCCTATGAATCATCAATTAACTTATTTGTTGTTGTAACATAGGAAACGGAATATGACGGAATCATTGATTGGTATATTTAAATTTTGGAAGGAAATGTTAAATCATCAAGGGATTTCACGTTCTATTTAAATTTTGACTGAAAGGATCATTAGTAAAGAATGAGTGAAACGAAAATTATATATCAGTCTTCTTGAGTTACTAGGCATCAAATTGATAAGTCCTGATCATTTCATACAATCAGTAAATTCAAGTTACGTTGCAACTTATTTGAACTAGACATAGATAATTACGTTTGTAAATTTATGATAAGCAATGACATGAATAATTTCATTCACCTAAATTTGTGAATTTATCTTGGATTTATTCCTTGAGGTCTTTAAAATCTTGCTGTTTGTGTATTTGCGGAAGTGTAATAAAATTCACTGTGAATACTCTTAGGAATATTCGATTACGAATCTGGATAAGATTTCTATTTTAAAAATAAATGGAAACACAAGCATAAAAAAAGTTCTAGATCTCATCTTTGGAGAGTATTTTCCTTAAATGAATTGTGTGTGTGTATCCTTTTTAACTAAGAAATAACCAAACTAATAAAAATTCGAATGGTGCCCAATCTGTCTAGTGGTTAGCGTAACTGATTACGGACGGGGAAGACCTGGGTTCGAATCCCTGTTCGAGCAGGGATGTACTTTCTCTCTCTGTGTTTCTTGTCCTTTCCTCAGATGATGGATGAATGTGGCCCGCCCTATAAATAGGTTTGTGGTGGTGTGGCGTGGGCGATGCTACTCGTACCTCTGTGACAAGGGTAACGATAAAATGAGTAGCAGTTTCCGGCCTTGTTGCGGCAGATGGGTTAATTACTCAAGGGTGCCCGCCATTAGAAACAAACAAGATACAATAACTCATGAAATGGCTGTTATCATCAATTCAACTCTTTGGGTATTTGAATCCCATCTCTAGAAATGAATTTTTAAAAGATCGAAATCTTTCTTAAATGTATGTACAAGGCTCATTAATTCTCCTGTGCAAAAATTAACCATAAAGAGTCAAACAAACAAATCATATATCGTGAAACACATAACTTATAAATTTTGAGAATTCAAAGAAAAGAAATATAATCTTATGTTGCATATTTCTTATGTGAATCGGGAGTGTCTACCTTGTTTTCCAATGTAGTATTTCTTTGTATGAAATATTTACTACCTGTCTTCATAAATGTATACAGCAAACATAATGAAGTCTCGATATAATTCATTTCAGTTGATAGAATGGTAAGTAATTGAAATTTTTCTTAAGGAAAACAACAATAAGTTTATTTGCTATCAGTAAATGGAATTTCCACTTTTCAAATAATAATTGTAATAAATCATTTCACGAAATAAATGGAATCAGAGAAAACTCTGTGCACTGCGTATTTATTTTAAATTGATGCGTTAGTTTTTTTTCTTTAATGCTTAGAGTTTTTTTCTTACTTCAATTTGCTTAGTTTTATTCCAATTTTTTTTCAAAAACTTAAGAACAGTTTTTTAATTTGTATATTTTATTTATTATAACTTTGGTTATTGTTGTCAAATTGAGTCATTCTCCCCATAAGGATTCTCAAAAATATATTTTGAGAATGATATTAATGATTATAACATTTGACTTCATCAGCAAAGAAAAAAAAATGGAAGTTATTTGTAATTTTAATTCTAAATAAATGTTTCAAGCTTCATTTCCTTCAATAAATTTTTATTTAATAAATGATATGAAATTATATAATTAGGTTATATTGTTGCAATACATTTTAGCTGCATCTTCTTCAATAATTACTCTTAACTTAGAACAATACTTCTAAATTTTCATTCACATGAAAGGAAGAAGGCGACATTTGAGCTGGCATGTTCTTATTCACTCTACATTGAATTAAGAGTCATTTAGTTGAATGTATCTTGAATAAAAACACGAATACAAACGTGAATGTAGCGTGAATACAAACTTTTAGGCAGTAAAGACTTTATATGATTATAAGATTCCTCAGGATGGCTTTGTTCTCGACCAATAATAAAATACAAAGATACCAGTCATCAGAATACCTTGACAAAACTTTATATACTTATGATATTGAGTTAAAAGCACACTTTTGCCACTTCATCCAATAAAAATGCACGAAATCAATAAAAAGGGCAATGGAGTTTTTAAATATCAAAGACTGAATTCCCTAATTTACATTAGAGAGATGGCAACAGTATTTAAATGAGCTTACAAAATTCATTCAGGAAACATTTTACTTGATTTTATAATTTAAACTCTATATAATTATCTAAAGTAATCTATAAAAAATTACTATTTCGTAATTTTTTATATATTACTTTTTTTCAATAATTGGCCCTGGTTGCACCCTCCACTGATATACATACTGAATTTGTCGATATGTGCAAGCCTCATAGTCTTGCACATATAGCATGGAAAAGAAGCCTACGAAGTCTGCCAATAAGTATTTAAACACCTATGCAAATGACGATACGAGTATCAGCGGTCCTGAGGTACCTCAAGGCCTCCACCGGTATATATCATGTAGGAAATAGCATCGGCATTAATCGCATGCAAGATGCCGTGCAGTTCGTAGCACTTTGATTTCGTGAAAATTATAATTATCGGGTATCACAAATGTGGCCGATCCTTAAGAGACATATCTAGCGATCTGAAGTACCCAAAATCAATATTAGCCTATGTGATTAAGGAGTGGAAAATGAGAGTTGATTGTCGGAATGTGTCCCGAGTTGGCAGACGAACGAAATTGGGAGATAGAGACATGCGAATGCTAACCAGAGAAATTTGGAAGAAACCGATGGCCCTCATCCACGAGGAGTTTCAGCAGGCATCCAGGAATATTGTTTCAATGAATACCATACGTAAGGAAGCACATCTGCTTGGTTTTCATGGTTGTGCTTGCTGCCTTTGATCTTTGATTGAAAAGCCTTTGATCACAAAGTCTAACTACGCCCTTCGGTTAATGTGGTGCAAAGCACATTGAAATTGGATCGTAGATTTGACCAGAGACGAAAAAAAAAAAACTGTGGAAACGGGTTTTTTGGAGCTAAGAATCAAGATTCACCCTGTACATTTCGATGGCAGGGTCTGGTCCAGGCATCTGCCTGAAGAATGTCTCCTGTCAGTAGGCATTATGCCAACAGTTAAGTTCATTAGAAGTGGAATTGTGATCTTGGGGTGTTTCTTCATGTATGGACTGAGACCCTTTGTCCCCGTTCATGGTAAGTTTAAAGCCGATACCTACTGCACCATTTTGGATGACAATGTGCTTCCTACGTTGTGGCAGTTTTATGGGATGGACTCCTGTTACTTTCAGGATGACAATGCCATTTGTCATGTTTCGAGGTTAACCATCGCTTGGTATGGTGCCAATGGAGTTTCATCGAATGGACTGGCCTGCCCAAAGCCCATACCTTAATCCAATCGAGAACCTCTGGACGAGTTGGATCGTCGAATTAATGGGTGTACTATCCGTCAAAAATCCAAACGAATGGAAGACAATACCAGCAGTTGTAATACAAAAACTTGTGGAAAGAGTGCCCCGGAGGGTTCAAACTGTAATTTCCTCTCGTGGAGGCTCTATCGACTATTGATTTTCAATAAAGTTAGTTTCTCTTTTCTATCACAGGTGTCAAAATACTTATTGATAGACAATGTATACCCAAAGAATACACCCAAAGTCTCTTGATTCTTACACCACATGGATAAATCATCTATTTAATAATTGATTCCTATTCTCTTCATCTATGTTTTTATGTACGGTGATTTCTTTTGGTGTGTACTTAAATACACTTATCAGCGTAAATAAATTTTCAACATTTTTCTTATAATAATGTACGCATTTTTTAAATAATACACAAATGTCATAAGACGCTCGTCAAAATTATTATTCCATTAGTAATTACAATGATAAGTGTCCTCATTTAGCTTAGCTTAATGCGGCATTTGTGTTGATGAGACATTTTCATGCAAATATGAAGTTCATAAATAATTTTCCTGGTGATAAGCGTTTTGCTAGAGATTACATCATTTGACTTCATCAGCAAAGAAAGAAAATGGAAGTGGTTTTTAATTTTAATATTAAATAAATATTTCAAACTTCATTTCCTTCAATAAATTTTTATTTAAAAAATGATATGAAATTATATAATTAGGTTATATTATTGAAATATAGTGCAGCTTTTTTTACCAAGAATTACTGTATTTTATACTTAACTAATAAGATAATTCGTTTTCTCTGTTCATTTCAAATTGTTGAATTAACATCTTAATTTTCTGGTTCTTAGGTGTAAACTGGAACGTTGAAATCTTGCATTTAATATTTAATCCTTAACGTATTAACTTAAATTATCCAGTAAATAGCAGAAATGTGGAGAATTATTAAGACTATTCCTCAATTATTTTACCATATACATTAATATTATTAAAATATTTGACAGTCATTTTGTTTGAATTGCTTGTAGAGATGCATTAAAATTGATTATTGATTTACGAAAATCAGTCTTAACTTAATGAATTAGAATAAATATTATCTTATCCTATTGTTTGATCCAATTCAAACTATACAAACACACACACACAAACACACACACACACACACATATATATATATATATATATATATATATATAATGAGAGAATATTAAAGATAATGTAACCGGTAAAAACTTTTTCTATTCTGTTTTCTTAGAATATTTTAAATTTCTATTTTTTTACAAGATAAGATGTATTTTCAAATTTTTCACACCAAAATGACTCAAATGTAAAACATTAGTTATAACTTTTTTCCTTCAGTTACAACTGATGACTTTATTACTCAAATCTTCCCTTTTTATCCTAAAATAATTTATGATTGTTGTTGGAGAGTAGTTTTCACTGAAAAATTTAAAACTTTGCTGAAACATTTTGTCAAAAGTAATGGTGACTCATATCAAATTTAGAATAAAGAAAAATGTAATCATATTTTATAACAAAATGACTTTCCTCAAAAATCTGGCAATTTTTCATATATCTAATAAAATTGAGAAAATCCTGCATTGAACAGATTTTCAGATTTAAATTTTCTTTTCTCTCGAATAAAAGTTCCAAAATTTATGTAAATTTCGAAAACATTTCTTTATCTGATACGATTATTTTAAAAATAGCATTTCTAGCTTAGTAAAATATTTATTTATATTTAAACTATTTATGGCTTTATTCAAGACAAAACCAACAGTCTCTAAAATAAAACTGTTTTAAATATAAAGCTGAGTCACACAAATTGTAAGCATTTAGAAGTAAAAAATTATTTTAATTCATTTATAGACACTTAAAATGTTTCACTGGTTGTATATTTCTAACAAATTTTAAAATATTTGAATACTTGTATATATATTTATAAGAATGTCTGAATTTCTGATAAAATTTTTGAGATAATGGCATACATATTTTATCGTTTAGGATATGATTAAGTTTTGAATATGTACCATAATAGAATATATTTTTTTATGAGCTGGCAAGTTTGAATTCAAAATATCTAATTCAGTAATGATGATAAATTATTTCTATAGAGGTAATTTTAAACATTTTTGGAGATAAAATTATTATAAATGCAGAATGTTTATAATGTTTTGACGCATAAAGATGATTATTAATTTATAAAATAATACTCATGCAAACAAGTATAAATCACAATTATCTGAAGAATAGGTCATAAAGTATTTTCATAGTTGATGTATTACATCCACAATTTCATTACCCTGTCTGAATAGCTTTTTTTGTGTAAACAGCTTATTTACTTTTTATTCAATGTAGACAAATTTCTTTTCTTGTTAAATTATATTTTTATTATTATCAGTTAACATTATTTTACACTAAGTTCATTGGGCTTATTGGGAATCATTTTTTGCACACATTGCACCTGTGGTGGACTTTTTCATGGGACTACAAAAGTCGATATTTAAAGAAAATGTGTCGAGCACTGGTAAATTGAACAGCAGCATTACAATTATAATACCTGATACGTCTGCCGACGTATGGAATGAAATCCATGACTATCTTCATATTCTCTGTTTGACGAAAGTTTAATCTGGAAATTCATTAAGAAAAAAAATTTATATAGGTTTGAAATCTTCTGAAAAGTTAATTTTAGTCTATCTTAATAATATGAATTATTAAACAATATATTAGCTTGGGGAAAAAGTAATCCATTCCTTTTTCGGTAGACGTCTGTAGTGATCCATATCTCGTGAGGTATCTATCAAACAATTTCAGATTTATGCTCGTTGGAAAGGTGACATTTGACACTAAAATATCCTCTCGCGGTTTTTTGTTTGATCAATTCAGTTACGAGTACAAGGTTATAAAAATGGAAGACAACAAACAGAAAATTCGATACATTTTCGTTTTTCTCTTGTAGCGGCAAAAAAGATAACCGGTTGGCTAAAATTGTGAAAGGTGTTTATCGTCCTATATAAGACTGTAACAGCCAGTTACGTACAATTTTTGTTTCGTCGATTCCGTTCGGGTGATTATGTTATTTTTGTCATTTTTGATGTTAGAGATGCACCTCGCATGTGGATACAGCATCGTTGAAAATATCTATAAAATATCAAAAACGATCGAAGTTAACCGCATGTCAGCAGTTGTAACGCGCAAGATTTAAAAATCTGCATGAAAGCTGTTTTAAACCTTTTTACAAAGCGAATCCAAAAGAAGTTACATAAAGTTCACGTAAAAATAATAGATTTGTTTTTCCCCTAACTAATATGTTATTTTTAATAAATATTTAATGCATTATAATTTGTACTTTGTATAATCCTTATTAATCTTTCAATTTTTAGAATTTCAAAGTCACACCTTTTAACTTACAAAAACTATGTAGCCATAAATAAAAGTTTTGACTATTGTCTCTATTGATTTAATATTATTATACACAATTTATTCATTTGTTCAAAATGTCAACTTTAAACAGATGTTTCTTCTTTTTTTTTCAATATTTTGAATTTATTATCTTGCGCAGAATACTTTAATTATTTACTTTCAAGAAATCTCAACAATCATTATAATATTCAAGAAAATTATTTTTTTTATGAAAACATGAATATGAATTAACAAATTTTGAGGCAATGACTAATTTCATAAGCAGGTTTTACTTAATATTATGTCTTTAATGTTAGGCATTGTATTTTGTTAAATTATTTTATCATATGAAAAGGTTTTAGAGAGAGATAAATAAAATCAAAGACAGAAAAACATATATAATTGTTATGGATTCACTATGAAATAAAATTATGCTTTCTAAATTATAGAAAAAATGACTTTTAGTTGTCATTATAATTAGATCATTTTTATTTACTATCTTTGTTCATTCATATATATGGAGATGTTTTCTGTATTAGTTTTATTGAAAAAAACGGAAAGCCGTCTAATTTATACAAATAACTATTAATTTAACCTCATTTTATATGTTCTTCTAAAGTTCTGGAATAAATTACATTTGCAGATAAAATTATTTTTGATGACATTTTTGTCCTCGTATTTTTTTATATTATGAATATTAGTGCACCAAAAATATCATTATACTACAAAAGAATATAATTTAATTTACACGATATTATAGTGAGTCTTTCTTTGATTTTAATGTGGTCTTGTTAATAATATAAAAACTGCCCATTTAATTTTATGGTTATCTGAAGTAATATATTATTGAAATTGCATAGCTTATTGATTTCCCTAGTCACTATTGAAAATAAAAATTAATTTGATCAGGACCTACATTTCAAAATGAATTTCGAATTACAACAAAGACCGGTATTCAATGTGGGAATCGATTCTACGATCTGATGAATTCCAATCTTAAGATTAGCGTTGCTTGAATTATTGCTGAAAAATTTTCATATATTAAAATGTATTTTTATAATTTGATTACCCCTCTTGTAACTTAAATATTTTGCCTTTTCACTGATTGATGATTTTGCTGCAACTACTGATGTTGTGTTTACTATACAAAAATATCTAATGTGGTTAATTGAATTTTAGTGGTCAAATAATTCATTGGTCATACAGATGGAACAAAGAATAAATCAAATATGAAAGGTACTTAGTTCAGTACGCCAGGTGATTTTCAAACTTAGTTATTATGGCTGAGTCAGATCATTCAGATCGTGGAATCACACAAACCTATTCAAAATAATATCAAAAAGTGCTTGCTGAATCTATTGAACGTTTCAAAATGAATCTATCAATCATAAGATCACAGATAACACAACTTATCTGAACGTGCATTAGTTGTGTTTGAACATTAATTATTTTTATAGTCATATTAATTTTGGGTTATATATATATCTGTATAATAAATGAAAGTTGATATATGATACAAAACAATATACAATATATGCTATATGTAAATCCCCATGTCAAAGGTAAATTTTTTGATTTTTTTTAGTTTTGTCATATATGGGAAAGACTTTCAATAGACCTTTTGTGTTCACATTCATTAAAGATGTTTTAGAAACCATTCTCCATAAAAACAATGCTTGGCAGCATTTAATGCCATCGCGAATTCAATAGAACTTATACATGACAAACTCATTTCACAGATTTAGATATACTCGAGATTTTAAAAAAAATACACAAGATTAAGATAAAATTGTACATACTTGATGAGTCTAAGACTAAATTTTTAGAATTGTTCCTTCAAGAGGTCAACCAGTACAATAGATCATTGCATTATCCTCGAGTCATTTCACTTCAGTTCATCAAATACGAACAAGACAAGTAAATGCTGGTGATTATCCCATGAATCGTCCATTTCGATCCCATAAGCCGGATGTACTTGTGGTTGTTAATGAAAAGATCTCGTCACTTTCGATTTTGTACACTCCAAAGCTTTATGGGATGCCGGTTAGGAACTGTAGATGTTAATCCAAAGGAACTCACTCGTCGAAGTTATAAAAGTCCCACGTGGCGCTAGAGTTACTTTCGAATCCAAATTTGCGCGTTCACATTTTGGTCACCAGATATGGGGTGCCAGTTAATCCTTTTTAAATAATATAAAGGCACACCATATATTGAAACTTAATTTTATTACTAAATTTTAAGAAATGCCAAAACGTCGCGAATACAAAATGTCTGAGAGAGAACCGGTTTCTGAACTCACCCGCTCACATCGTCCGGGAAAACGTGAACTGCTCTGTTGTTCCTCGTGCGCTATTGTTCCGAGGAGATTAGTGTTGCCAATGTTCAGGTAGAAAGTTTTTCTAGCTATTGCTGCCAACTTCCTAGCAGAAGTGTTTCGCCACAGCTTTATTACCAAATGATTGATATGAAAAACAATTTAAACCTTTATTTTTATGAACATAAAATTTGCAACTATGTGAACGTTTGAACCACAGTTATAACACATTCTATTTCTTCAACCAACATTACTATTCACGCTTTCACTTTATTCTTATTCACGTTTTCATCCTTTGAATTATATTTATCATTACAAATTATATTTCGCTCATCTTTGATAATTAGAATCATATGTGTTGTTGTTGTTGTTGTTGTTTTTTTTTTTTTTTTTTTTTTTTTTTTTTTTTTTTTTTTTTTTTTTTCCCTTCTATTTTAACGAAACCATACTTACTTTTCAAATAATCACCTTTCATTACTTGGTACTATTTCAGTTTTTCTTTAAATTTTTTAAAGTTTTTGCATCCATATAAAATAGTTTTATTTTCTTATTTATCATTAAGTCCTTTATCAACATAATATATTAAAGTAATGTCATCTATTTTGCTAGAATTGAAAAGTTCTTTCATTTATAAAAAATATTCTTGAATAGATTCAGAATTCTATATTTCCGTTTTGGTTACTAATTCATGAAGATTAGGGGAAATTATTTCAAATGAAATTTAATGATTAAAGCATATTTTAATTTTTGCCAAAAATTAATTACCGGCTCTGTTCTAACAAATAATAAGATTTTACCCCTAAGCAATCTTTTAGCTAAAATAAAATTTTATATAGATTCAATAAAAAATATCAATACACTTTCAAAACATTCAATCCAATTAATAATGTTTTCATGTTGTTCTGCATTTAGTTTAGAAATAGATATCTTTCGATATCATAACAATTTATATTAACATTTTGTAAAACAGTCTTTATACTATTTTCATAAACAATATCACATTCATCCGAAGAATTATTTTTCTTTTTACATTGAATTGGAAAATCTTGTTACTTCATTTTTATTTGTTTTGTCTGGTTATGATTCAGACAGAATGGCGTCGCTTATTTCCTTAGCTAACGAATTGAAAGAACATATTGTTCAAGGGTTGTTTTTCCTATTTCGACTTTATTTCCTTCGAAGGAAATTCTTAAAATAATAGAAATTGTTATTTATTCATTCAATGAATAGTTGATCAATTAACCAGGAATGTTGAGCATTTGACAAAAAAATACCATGACACACAGTTTTAAGGACAACATATTAACGATGCAGAGTGTTTTATTAACTTAATTTTCTATTAATTCTCCATTAAATTTCCCCAAAATATTTATGTCAGTCTTATGGATATTTAAAAATTCCATAAATACTTCAAAATCATCAACATGACAAATCTCTTATTCAAAATGATAGCACATCAGTTTTGGTCCGTCTAGTTTCATTACCACAAATAACAATGTAATTTTGTTTATTCACCATACATCAGAGAAAGAACACAAACGAAGCCGTCACTTAAAGGGAAAATGCAAAAGAGATTTTTCTTCATTAAATTGATATTAAAAAACTTCAAAGATCTCAGAAAAATATTTAAAATTTGCTAAATTGTGGGAAAATTTATGAAAAAGTTTGATATTAAATAAAAGAAGATAAATATATTGTGAGATGAAAATATAATGTGTGAAGCTTAAAAAAAATTAAAATGAAATCTTAATCTGTTAACTTCTAAAACTAAACACTTTCATTCTTGAAGTGAGAAGATATCTGGAACACATCTGGTGTATATTATTTAAATGAACTACATAGTTGCATATGTAACTTTATGTGGAATTCGAAACACTACTAATTATGGTTTAATTTACAAACACTTGTATCAAAATTTTGAAATTCTAAATAATTTATGTTTTAAATTACTTCCTCATAAATTTACATCGTCATAAAAGTTGAGTACTATTTTATGTAACCACTCTTCGTATAAGTAAGAAAACTATCTGAAGAGAAATAAAATAAGCTATTTTTTTCTACCATAAATCATGTAGTGGTTAAACTCGGCATAAAGATAGAACACGGATCTAAACCAGGTTCGTAGATAATAGAGTGGGGAATAGAAAAAACAAATCAAAATAAGTAAATTAAAATATAATAAATAGTTGGTAATTACGTATTATTACGACTTCTTTGGCAATATTTGGCTATAAAATATACATTGGCGAGACTAATACGATTTAAATAATAGTTACATAACACTCGATACTTATGTACTATGAAGACTACCTAGATACGTCGCCAAAACGTGCGACCTGAAAAAATAACATGACGACTATCTAAAAGAACCAAGTCGCTAACATAGGTTACAGAGGGTGCTAAAATAGATAGTATGTTACAAAATAGAATATATATATATATAATTTAAATCACGCTAGTCTTACCAATGAAAATTTTTATTACCAAGACCATGAAAGTTTTTATTGTTATAGTAAAGTACCTAATACTCTAGCGTCCTAACCTATGTTAGAGCCTAAGTTCATTTAGGCAGTCAACAGATTATTTTTTCCTGTCACCAATTTTGATGATATAACTAGGTAGTCGTCATAATACGTAAGTACAATTTAGTTTTTTTCGAACACCATTATTTAACACTGAAAACAAATAAATCGTAATTGATTATGCTCTATGCTCTATCAATATTTTTATAAACATATTTTACAAAGCATAAACTGTCCAAGGTAATGAGAAAAAGATTAATAGACTTACTTTTATAAAAGAATAACTCATAAATGTCTGCAATTCACTTGCTTGGCTATTTCGAAGATTCGCACTTTCACCTTTTTGGTTTGTCAAAATTGGCCTTTTTATCTATCCACTTATATATTCCATCTCTTTGTGCTACTTTTTCACTTCTACTTGGATTATGCTAATAGATAACTTTTAATAGAGAAGAATATTTATTTCCATCGCTCTTTCTATGTATGTTGTTTTTTTTCCTGGACTTTTTTGTCTCACTCTTGTCTCTTTCCTACTTAAACCACTAGCTTTATGAACAATGGCTTAATTTCCAAATATATATCACATTAGGGTATAAATTTCTATTTAGATAATATAACAATATACATACTTTCGTCAAGACTCAGTTTTGCAACACGAAATAATGTTTCTGGTATAAATAAACTAAAAATGGTTGGTTGGTTGGGTTTTATGGCGCAAGGTCCAAAAAGGACAAGCTGCGCCAAAACTAAAAATGGATCGAATGAAGTAGGGGACGTTAGAGCATTCCCTTTATTTACGAAATTTTTAACTATTGTATTGAATTTGGAACTACTTTTAACAGCGTTTCGATCTATTTCTGGTTAGCGGCGTATTAAGAAAAGCGTATGCATATTAATTGCAGTAAATGAAAACTATATCTTACAAATATCGAAAAAAAATAATAAATATAGTTTAAAAAAAATCCATTGAGTAAGTGTAGAAATAAATACTGTATATACGTTTTTTCTCTATTCTCTGTGTTTACCCGTAGGTGACACATTAACGGCCGTATTCACCAACCAGAGTTAAACGAGGTTTCAGAGTAAAGGGCGAGTTAAGTCATGAAACGTTATTCACCACGACAGCGATTAACTCACCTATATGGATCCCTAGAATACCCCTACGATTTAGGAGTTTTAGCGCCGAGTCAGCAAACAATGGCAGACTTAAGCGACATGTTTGTTGACATTGATGTGCAAGATTGCTAGCCAATCCGAAGCCGTCTTACATGTCGTGTTCGGGTAACTCCAAAGTTGTTTTACACGGGAATTTCCGCGCTTCGTGAATAAGAATCGGTGAGACATGCTAGAGTTGAGTTATATCCGAGATAGGCTACACTCAAGTTAACCCGTGTTTGGTGAATACGGCCGTTAAAGGTGGGGAAATCTTAATCCTTCGTTCTTAATATAAGGGGATGTCTAGAATAGTATATATCGCTACATAATCAAATTTAATGTGAGTTAAAATCATTATTAATTACAAACGCAGTTAAAACTTCAAAATGAATCATACCTTCTATTTTAAGTTAATATGACTTATGCCAATCTCAATCATTATACCAATTTCATTTGTTCACTGGTATATCTATTTCAACCGTTTACAATTTGACAACGAAAAGAAATTGCTGATCAAATAAAATAAGGATTTTATTTGTACCGTTTTAAAACAGAATTTATAACTGAATAACTACCTTCTTTAAATTACATAATCAAGACAATATAGGAATAAAAGAAAATAAAAAAAAGAATTCATTCTTGTTGGTAAAGTTATTATATTGAAATAAAGAAATGTTTTTCTGAAAAATATTTACATATAGTGGGGGAAAATATCTTTTACTAAAGTTTGAAATTACTTCAAAAGATTATAACGTGAATGAGGTTTCGTGATGCAATTTATGCCAACAGTAGCCAAGGTAAATAAATGTTTCTTATACATGAAATATAAATGCAGAATAAAATGAAGTAATGGTTTTTACTGAATATATTTTGTAGAGATATTAAACTAAAACAAATATTTATTCTTTGCTAAAATATTCACAGAGTATAAAATCATTTTACAGATGGATGTTTCATTTTGAAAAACACGATACTTTTATAAATATTTTAAAAGCACACATGATATAATTTATATTATTTGGGACATATTTTAATGTTTTATACTTGAAAATTTAGTTTTATTTGATTATTTTTGTATTTGATATTTTATAATATGAAGCGAATGAAAAATCTCATTTACCAAGAAAGTAAAACTAGTTTTGTTTTAAATTATTTTACTGAGTTAAATACATAGAAAGTAAAAATTGCAAATCAGATAGAAACAGAAATTTTAAAGGGAAAAACAAATCTGAAATAAATATCCTTATTATCAAGTTAATGGTGACTTTGTTTTTATAAGCAAACTAAGATGTCATGAAATTTGTATGGTCATAATGACTAAAGCTAAAACACTTATTAATAACTCATTTGGTTATTATTATAATAGGCAATGAACATAAGAGAAATAAAGCTAGAAAATAGAGAGGTCATTTTCCTTTTATTTTGGAGCATTTTTCTTTTATGAAACTAAGACATTTAATGGATACTAAATCTGAAATAAGGAAAACTCCATTTTCATTTGGAGATACAGTTTCTTATCACAATACTATTTTCCCATTAAATACAAAATTGAGATCTAATATTCAGCATATTTCGGGAAAAGTGAATAATTCCCGGTACTTTACTAACCTAAATCTTTATTCTTTATTGACTTTCTTATCAGCCATTTTCTGCAGAATGCGTTTGTCAAAACCTAAATTAGATATTACTTTGTCGTAATAAGTTATTATTGAGAAATGCATAATACTCTTTTTGACTGATTTTTTACATTACAAATCTACTTAAGGATTACATGGACCTCCTTTATTTTTTCATAGTAATTAAGAAAATTAGTTTATGAATAGTTAAAGTAAAGCAATTACAACTCCCTATAAAATATCTACAGAAATAATTTTATGATAACATATTAGATTAAGAGTGATCTTCAATGTATAATTTTAAGAAAGTTTCAAAATGAGTGAAGTACTAAAATATTTTCACAGAATTCCAAAATGAAGAAGTTAAGAAGCGTAACATTTTAAATTATTGAAAAATACAAAAAAGATTTTTTAAATTTTAAAATTAAAATTCTAAAATTTAGTCAATTTATATTTACATATAATTATTTTCAATCTAATAACCAGATGACTCTAATAAATAAAAATTTTAATATTATTATTCTATTAATAGGATTTTATCATTTATATATTGTGCAAATTACTTATTTAAATAACAAAAATTTTGAAATGCATACATTACACCAGCTTAGTAAATGTTTGTAATGAATAAAACAAATTATTTTATTAAGAGTTTGAAAATATTCTGAATAACGTTTTGTATAAAAAAGACTTTAATCAATAACAAGAGGTTAAGAATCAAATTGATTATGTAAATTAGATAAAAAAAATTTAATATGTTATTAATTTTACAAAATTATTTTCGAAAATAATTTCCAACTACTTGAATTTTCTTAGTATTTTTTTTATCATTTAATAAATAAAGTTTTCATTTTTATATTAAATTGATATCCATCCATTTATATAGAAAAATAAATTTTCTTATATTTTCTCATCTTCAAAATTTATTTATATGTTCATCATTTTCTGAATACAACTTTTCTGAAACCAAAGTAATCTTTATCAATTTTTATGATCCAAAATAGTGTCCTGGATTTGGATATAAATTGATATAAAATCCTTCAATTATTCCTTATATATATATTTGTTGAAGAATTGATTTTCACTTTTTCTAAAGTGTAAAAATTACATTTAATGAAATTTTAAGGAACAAAACAATATGTATGTAACAATTAGCAATCACCAAATATATTATGCTCTACTATTTGATGAAGGGTGCTTCCCCAGTATCGTTCATCTTTATTTGGAAGCCATTTTTAGCCAATGAAATTTACATCTTTTGAGTAACGTTTCAGCACGAATCAGAAGTAAACTTAATTTCCATCCAATTTTACAAAATGTCAATCAAACAAACTTGTAGCTGGTTGAAAATCAAATAATGAGGTTTGGGTGGCCTGATTAACAAAAGGGCTATTCTACTTATTGGAAAGTAGTAGATTTTCTATGCAACCCAACTAAACGACTATCATGTACACTAATGAGAGCGTTGAACAATTAAAGAGAGTCATATTCGCAATGTCTTCCCAGTGAAATGATCTTCTGGGACAGGCTAAACTCTAGGAGTTGAATTCTCGTAATTTCGAAACAGGTATGTTTGGTCTTTGCTACATATTTACAAAGAACATTCACTTTTGGAGTAATGATGATATACCTACTGGGTAGCACTTGTAAAACTAGCTATAGATTCTGACGCTTGCGGCCACTCATATAAATAGTCATGAGTTCCATCTAATTTTGTACTAAATGGTTTAAAAATACCAAAAATATTTTTGCTTTACCAAGTAGTACAAACAAGAAAAATGATGAATGGATTCGTTTATTAAGTGGAAGTTTCAGGACATATACTTTTATAAATCAACTGTGTTCTATCGTATCACAGAATGAGAATCATGTGTGTGGCAATTGACCTTAGATATCTGGTATTCGTTTGGATTAAGGACTTCGCAGTTTTTTAGCTACAATTAATGTATTCGGATGATGTAATTCAAAGTGATTCATGCATATTATCTTTTAGACAAACATATTGGTAAAGTTTGCAGAATTTGATTTACCGGATTAATTTTTGAAAATGGATCATCGATGTTTAGTACGCTTCCTACTTTAAAGAGAACTGTTTTTGTTGTAGAATTTGTTGATAAGAGAAGAAAAGGTGTAATTCTATACATGTAATTAATATTCAAAGTAAAGAGAATTAGTTTTGGAGAATTTAATGACCATAGATATACATATGCATTCATTCTTCCTATAATGGATGATGTAAATATATTTTGTAAACTTACTTCTGAGATTCTAATTCATATTATTTTAATCAATCTCATATAGTTTAATCGAACTCCAATAATATAGCATCTTCTGTATAAGAAATCCTAGCGGTTTATCAGATCAACCACTTAAACCAAAATTTTAGGCATAGTTGTTTGAAAATATGCACTAGAAATGATGATAATTTTAAACTATTATAAAATCACAATAACGGCAACAAAATTAAAAAATTTTAAATCGTAACAGTTGTTTTTCTTTGAGTAAATTATCAGCTGGTTGAAAAACTATTAATAACTCAATTTTACCGTTTGAAATGTCTGTTATAAACATTGTCTAACAGGAGTATTATTGAGGTCCAAAGACAACACGAAAAAAAAAATGAAAAAAAATTGCATTGGCATTACAATTTTCCAACATGTCCTTCTTCTCAGCTGACAAATCAACTTACCTGTGTCAAATCATGGTCAATAATATTGAACATAACATTAAAAGCATTTACTGCATTTTTTGATTCTAATAAACCTAGTGGAGCTGATGTGTGCATTTTAAAAAACAGTGAATTCCAAAACCAGAAAAGAAAAACAGATGAATGATGTCTGAATATTGAACTGGTCAAGAAACTGCAAAATTGTGGGAAATTATTGTTGTATAGTTATGATATCACTAATGATTTGTATTTGCAATTCAAGAATAACGTATTCTGCAATTTTAATTTTCACTGAGCATAGTGATAGAGCACGATATCACAACTGTAACAGTGTACGTACGAAAAAATGCACTCTTTAGACAAATGCAGTACCACCGCTTTACTTTTCCTTTGTAAAGATACTCTTGGCATCGAGTCAATTTTGTGAGCCTTGTGAATGCTATTGTTGGTAATGTTTACGGTTGAAGAAAAGTTGTGCCTCATCCAATCATAAATCCCCAACGACCATCTGTTACCTTCATGTCTAATAAAGAAAATAGTTTCAAAACTGGGTTTTCTGTTGATTTAAATTGTTAAAAACACTTCTTGAAATATACAGTGGACATAACTACATTATGCATTTCCCTAATATAGTAGGTAAGGTGTGAGGTTATAGTATTTTACACTTACAACAGGATAACGCTTTTAGGAATTTCCAATCCAGTGTTGGATTCTATCAATTATTTAACAATAAGACATAACTCCTGGTTTTGGTTCTGTCAGTACTTTACTATAGTCTAATATAAATGAAAATATTTCCCAGAAGGCAATATGTTATTAAGGTGCAAATGAGATTACAATTGCAAAGTTTAGATTGCACTCTATAGGCTATTGTAAAAATGGTAAAGTTAGGTAATGACTTAATTATGTCTTCGCTATCAAGATGATATAGGCAAGCCAAAATATACCAAATCTAATAAAATAAATTATTGATTGATCCGTGACTTAAACGAGTTTTATTCCTAAACTTCTTCTAATTATACTAATTATTTTTATAGAAATATATATATACCTTAT
>JAPDSC010075924.1:0-16516 GCA_026290005.1 Latrodectus geometricus | reverse complement strand
ATAAATATTATGTGTTATAATAAAAATGAAGGAATTTTATCTCTTTAATTAATAATTTTATTTGAATCATAATGATTCATTATTTCAAATCAATTCCATTATAAAAAAGAATGAATTCATATATATTATATTAATTACAATAAAAATTATTGAACTTATAAATATTATGTGTTATTATAATAATGAAGAAATTTTATGTCTCTTCAATTGATAATTTTATATGTAAATCACAATTATTTATTATTTCAAACCAATAACTATTTAAAATCATTAAAATTATTTACGAACGTTTTCATATTGGAAGATTTTATACAAATCAGTTGAACTGTGTGCAAAGTACAAGAACGAAATCTTATCTTCTAATATTCTTGTATATTCATGCAATAATTTCTCATACTTTATATCTTATTATAATAATCTTATTATTTGTTTCTTCAAGTAAATTTTGTTGACTTGACATTTAACAAATTATCTTGTTTTAAAAATGCTTTTTTTCTCCTTTCTCTCTCTCTTTATTTATTTATTTATTATTATTTTTTCCAGTTTTATATAAAGCTCTGAATTTCTCGAATAAATATTTCAAAGGGTTTGAATATAAAATATCGTCTTAGAAACAGCTCACCATTAATTTTGTTCATCATAATTTATAAAATAGCTCTTATAAATTTTTTGATATTTATATAAAGAATTTTTAATTTCTAACTTTTATAAAAACTACATTTTAATTACATTTTGTAAATTATAATGTATAAACAATTTTTTAATGTAAAAGATTTCATATTACAGAAAAATATTAAAAAAGTAAAAAAAGTTTTCATATTTTTCTGTAGAAAAGGAGTAGCAACAATTTCCATTTTATATAAATAAAGATTTTAGCAAGTAAAATATTAGTAACAATATACTGATCATAATTTCTAATGGGCATCAATTTAAATGTAATAAAAATTTTTAACTTCCTTTGTAGAAAATAGTTCACAATTCTTTAAAAAAATAACAAATTTATCATTTAAATTTAGTATATGCATTCTAAAAATTTAAATTATGATGGAATTAGCAACTATAAATAAATAATATACACTGCTTATATCAAAACATATCATTATGAGTCTGCCAGATAACGTAGAATATCTAATTAGAAATTTATGAAATAATTTCTATGTAATTTTAAAAGATCTTTTCCTTACATAATTTTAAATTGAGAAAGGAATGACTCAATATTATACACATATATTTAAAAATTATCGTATGATAAAAAAAAGAAATTAAATAAAGTGTGAAACAAATTACTTTTCTGAAATCAAACATTTTATTCTTTTTTATAGTTGTTAATTTTGAAAGTGTTAATTATAAATTATAAGAATATATCTATAACATTCGAGAAAACATCCAACTTGGATTTTAAATAACTTGAAACTCTCTTGGACAATTCTAAATTATCTCCTGACAAATAAATAAATAAACAAAATAATAAAATAAAAATACTTACAAACGTTGGAAAAATCTTCTCCATTGCAAGCTAACATTATCTAACATATCCTCCTCTTGATGGACACAAGTTGAATGGCCATGGAGCATTAGAATTTCCATGTGAATATAGTGTCTTTTAAGACTACAGACATCAATATGCAGCTTATCTTGTACCTGCTTACAAAGACGCGGAATATTCCTTTCATCTCCACACACTTTCACCGAATTCAACAGGAATATCAAAGTCATTGGCATTATGCTACTAAGAAAGTAGTCGAGTGGCCAGAAGCCCAGACGAAGTAAATTAAAAAAGCCCACTACCAAAACTCCATCATTTATGTTTTGGCGAAGCATTATATTTAACACTTCAAAAAAAACAGCATGGAAATTCGAAGCTCCCAACTTTTTTAAAAGCTGTAGAGCTTTTAAATATCGATATAAACATTTGTGCATATTTTTTTCTGTTTCCAAATGACGCTTTGTAAAATCACAAAGATGCTGACTATAGAATCTTAAAGACACATCTACGAAGAGTTTGTCATACATTTCTGGAAATTCTTTTGCTTCTCTAGACATTAAATTTAAATAGTCAAACTTATAGCTTTTGTCACCTTCAGTCAAAATGGCATGTTCTAAGTTTAGAGATGCAAGAAGCAATCTCTCATCGTTAGTAGGACGACTAAGCACTTTTTTCGCAAAATAAGTCGCCAGAAACTTTTCTTCGATCTCATTGCGATTAGAATAAACGTTAGAGCACACTTCCATGGTATAATGCATTATCTACAAGCGGACAGCAGATTTGAAACTATTAGCACTTGAGATTGCACCCTGAATGGAGTATACAACTTTTCACGCATACGAAAACCGGTTTGAGACTGGGAGTAAGTAGCACCACCTGTTGACAATTTAAGTAAATTTATGTAAAGATTTTGCACAATAACAATTATTTTAGTGCAAACGTATTTAACAATTTTTTTTAAAAAAAATTAAAAATTGTTAAACACGTCTTCTGTAAGAAAACTTAGTTTTAAGTATTGTTTTTAAATGTAGACAAAATTTAGCAATTTCAGATGAATAAATGCTTTGGAAAATTCTACTTTTTTTTAATAAATAAACAGTTGACCATTCAACTGTAAGAAGGGTATTTACTTTCTTTAAACATCAAAATGAAAATGGATTAAGAAACAATAAACGTCAAAAAAAATGTCGTCATTTTGAAATTAAATAAAATCTCTACTTTAAATTATGCATTTCCTTAAATAAATATATCAAAGATAGATTTCTAAGAATTCCATTAATATTTTTAAATAAGGATAATAATAAAAAATAAATATAAAGATGAAGTCAATTTAATAAATGATTCGAATTTTAATTATATAAGAATTGCTAAATTTAATGATCAATATATTTCGATATAAAGAAATAACCATAAAAATGGAACAGTTACAGAAACTTTTAAAAATCTTGTCTTCACAAAAATCCTTAATTTTAAAAGCACCACATAACACTTACAATTAAACTCACATGGAAACATCTGTCTCTATTCTTCTTTCGGATGATTTTGTTCCTTGAATTTTTAAAATAACAGTTTAACGGTTAATTTTGAAGAACAAAAATCAATATTGAAGGCAGTCTTCGTAAGTAATATTTTTTTAAATATTTTTATAAAACCTGGCTCTAGAAAATGGGTTACAAACTTTTTAAAAATTAACCGACCTGGCTAATATATTTTATGTCTAGAATTAACGACCCTGTATCGACAGAAATTTCCAAAATTTTTATTTCTTTGTTTTGTACATCAAAAATTATTTTTATCCAATGGCATTTTGCAGTGCACATTTAATTTCGAGAAATAATTAAATAACTTAAAATTACATTCGAAATTAGTATAATTATCAATAAAGCATTAAGGAATAGCAATAAATTTTTACCAAATATGCTTTCATTTATACATAATGTATACATTTATTTATACATTACTAAAAATAAGTTGCATTAAAATTGTTTTATTATTTAAATAACTTGTCTATAAAGCTGCTTTTCTATCATCGATTTTAGACGTTACCACCGAGAATGTTATGAACAATCATTTAAATATCTATCAGAAGCTTATTAAGTAGAATAAATATTTAGTTATTTATAAGTTTTTTTTATTACTTATAATATTAATACATTTTTTTAAAAATTTTTAATTTAAACTTTCTTCTTAAAAATATTAGTTAACACTTAAATTGTAATTTACATTTATTTGTTAGCGAATGTTACTATGTTTACGTTAAAATTCATGCTATTATTTTTTAAGATTTTGAATTGATATTTTCGAAATTATTTTCCTATGCTTACCTTATTTATACATAAATTTACGAAATTGATGTCCTTTAATTTTTTTTAAAATCCTAATATTTAAAAAATATATTTGCGCCCTTTATTTATCAGGATTAGATTTTGGTTCTTTAGCTTTTTCGAAAAGTCACAGTTACGTCGTGTTGGCAACATTTCTTTGTCGCCAAAATATTCAGAAATTAGCATACGGCATCTATACCAAATGCCATTCTGCATTAGTACCACATTACATACTATACCTAGGCCAAGACAAGCAAAATTATAATTCGGATATTTAATGTACATTCAGAATTAATATATAGATATTTACCAATAGCGCAGAGTTATAAAGTTCTTGATATTCTCCAGCACAAATGAGTAATGATTTTTATTTTAAACACAAATTAATTTTTCGTGTTTGTGCAACTTAAATAGATATCTAGAAGGAATAAATCAATTAGTATACAGCATTAAAATGACTTTCTTTTCGATGCTCTCGTAATTTTTAAATACTTTACAAATCCTAATGTACATTAGAAAACATGCACTTCAGCGTTAAGAAATATTATCCATTTATTCATTGAAATTAAATTTAGGTAGTTACCTAAGGCAAATGTGTCAAAATATCTCAGAAGATGTAAATTGAGATTTTTTTAAAGCAGATTCGAACATTAGTGAAAATTATTACATTCTTCACTCTACGGTCATTTAGTTTTATTTTGCTTAATAAGATTATTAAATAAAAGAAATCGTTTACCATAATATGATTATTAAATAAAATAAATCATGTACGAATAAAATAAGGATTGGTGAAAGAGTTTTAAAGTATACACGATAAAGGATTAAAGTAAAAAGCGAATTTTAAGGGTGCTGAAAAACACATTCATTCTTTTCTGCCATGCAATGGTTAAAAGGCTCGATTCTAATTTTCGATGATAGCTGTGGTTCGGAATCGACTTTAAAATGTTGGACACTGTCTAGGTCTAGCTGTTGTTAGATAGACAATAGATACACAATAGGATAAGTGTTCCCATTAAAATAAATTGTTTCTGCATGATGAATTAAAAAAAATTCCAAACAAAATACACAAAAAGTTGCAAAAGAGATTATGAAAATACACAAAATTGAACAAACAACATACGAAAAATTACAAGAGTAGTTAAGAAAGTATACAAAATTGAACAAATGAAATAGTACATTACAAGGGAAAAGAAAATATGTAAATGAATTAAAATACAAGTTATTATTACAACAATTTTTCTTTATAAATATGTACAACTATGTATGAAATAATCATAGTATGCACTCACACATAGAACTGTATAGTACTTATTTTATTTTAATTTTTATTATAATTATTTATTATTTCTTAGATTATAAACACCAGCTCTCATGAGAAAGTATGACCTTTGAAGGTTAAATGAATCGAACCTTCCAGAACTGGCTATTGTCCTCTTATACAGCTGTGGATGTCCTCGAAGGTGCAGGTGTCATGGCTACATTGTTAATTTAAATCTGTCTGAAATATTACTGGAATGCTCCACCTTTAGGAACTTTCATTTCTTATGGAATCCAACCACAACAGTCGCATTGTCACACACTGGCCTTGAGATGAATAGTTCGGGAATTCGATATCCCCTTCAAGTGCGATTATTTGCGGAACCACTCTAATTGATGGGTCACGCCTCATCATTGAAAGGAAGCCATTGAAATCAAACAAACCATCTGTTATCTCCTTTTAAGTGTTTCTGAGTGGAGCAAATGCCTTTGACAGCATCTATAGCCAGTTTAACTTTAATGGCGTCACATATGGAGAAATGCATCCTGGAAGAAAACGGTCTGAAAATTAGAAAACTATTCATTCTTATTAAATACAATAAAAATTTTAAATTAAAAACATTTTCATTTTTAAAATTAACAGTTTTTTAGCTATTTTTTTTTATTAAAATCAATTTCTATTGCCTACTTTTTAATTGCTGTGGCTGCAGTAAAAAGGTGTGTTAAAAATTTCTGCAAAATGATTTCGTTCCTCACTCTGAAAATCCTACTGTTATTGTACTTTAAAAAAAAAAAAAAAGGCTGAAACAAATTGAAATAGCGATTCCCAATGATAGCACACATTTATTTATATGCACATCAACATTTTGAACAAAGAATGTTTTCTCTCCATAGATTTTATTTGCATATTATTTTATCTGCATATTGTTCCCAGAACATCTTCATCTATCTTCATAAATGAAAAACTCTTTAAAAACAGTTACATGGGTGCTTTAAAAATTTGAGAGCTGTAAAACCCATGCACATGAGAATATGGACAGGGAAGGATTGTTTTTATTTAAAGAATTCATATGAGCATTCGAAAATTGTAAATATGAACAATAAAACTCCTTTTTTTTAAAATAAATTTTTAATGCAATAAATCTTCAATACGTACAATGAAAGGGGAACAAGGGATCAATCATATCCTGGGCACGGCTGGATAAAAAGAGAAAAGAGCTAAATTATAGCGAAAACAAATAAAAATTTTCAGAAAAATTCCATTTTTTTTTAAAAATCAAAATATCAATTTCATTCGGCGAATTATATTGTTTCTATTAGTATAAGTTTTATACTGCTCAAGATTTATGATGCAATATCACTATTTTGGACAAAAAAATCTTGCATACGCATAAATAAAAGAAATATTTTCAATTTTTCTGTTAAAAATTCTGATGAATGTATTACATTGGTTAGTTCCCTTTTTATGCAATTGAGATGTGTTTTCCCTTTTAGTTACAACTTATTTACTGAATAATTTGTGTTGACGTTATATCCCTTGATTCATAATTTAGTATTTTAGGGAGATTCCTAAAAGGCAAGTTCATGATATATAAGTGTTGCAACAAGATTCACCGCGTTCCTTAGAGCTTCCGTTTCTAACAGGATGTCAAAGTCAAGTTGCACATCTAGGAAATTATTATTGGATGAGAAAATAAATCTTTCTACGTAAAGTAAAAGATATAATATCTAATTAATATTGATCAACTTACAAATACATCATTAATCACTCGCTGGATGTTAGTTTTTATTTAGAAATTCAAAGTAAAAAAAATTTTGTAGAAATTTTCATTTTCTAAATTATTACTTAAAATGATATATTTTTATTTTTTGGGATTGAAATCATATAATAAGCAATATTTTTCTTTTAAAAATGAAAAAAACGTGAAATTTTAATGTCATTTTCACTGCAATTAAATAAAAAAATCATCCCTATAAAATAAAATTCATAAGACTGAAATATGATTAAAAACTCTCTCTTGTCAAACTATAATTAAAATAAATTTTATTCAGAGATCCTTATAATTTACATCTTTAATTATTAATAGGAAACGGATATAACCTACGAGAAAAATTTCATTTGGAATTAAATGAATGAATGCGTGTGTAAAGTATTTCATATTTCTTAATAATTTATTTTAATAATTACAATTATTATTATCAATATATGTTATGCTGCGTTTTAATCACTGCAATTTCGATTAGTCAACAAATATATAAGAATGGAGTTATAGTATCGAGAATTTTGTAAGATATATAAACTATATTTCAGGGTTTACTCCTTAGCGGAACACCTAAATGATAATCTTCTTAAACTAGCATGTAATATGTATAATCAATATAATCCTAGAAAATATAATAGAGATGTTTAATAAAATTACATTCGATAGATTTAAGATTTCAGTGAATCTAAACAGGGGTGGATAAAGTGAGTTAAATCTTTTTAAACCTTTATGCTCAAGAAAAACAATTAATTTTGCATAAAACGTTCTAATGATTTCGAGTAATTTTTTTTCACTTGCTGATTAAATTAATTATACGGGACTAACTTCCTTACCAAGCAAAGAGAGAATCCATAAAGGTTGAGGGTACTTAAAAAAAATGTTAAAACCATCAAATTACTTTAAGATATAAATTTTTATATCAATTTCATTTCTTAAAAATTATTTAAATGTATTAATGCCGCCCAACCTGTCTAGTGGTAAGCGTACCTGATTACAGATGGGTGGGACCTGGGTTCGAATCCTGGCTCGGGCATGAATGTACTTTCTCTCTCTCTCTTCCTTTGTGTATGTGTGTGAATGGTTGCCTACCCTATAAAGGGGTACCTATGGCATGCGTGTACTGAGGAAGGCGGACTCCTCTCCAAATATGGTTCAGTTGGAAAAGTGGAGCAGCGCACCCCATATTGCCAGCCAGACTGGCACACGACAACAACAACAAATGTATTAATACTACATTTAAATGAAAAGTAAAGAATATAAAGATGAATTGAAAGATGTTATTGAGACTTAAAAATTTTCTATGAAATTCTTGTGCATCGTCCTAGGGTAAAAAAAAAAAAGGCTCTGTTTTATCTCAAGCTTTGTAGTCTCTAATAAGTCTAATGTCACACACTCTACTCATGAGAAAATTCTAGTTCAAGTTTGTTTCTCATTTGTGATTCTATTTGTCCAAAACACTTGTGTCCAACAGTAGACTGACCTCCAACGGAAGGGGAGATTTCTCCTCGAAATAGAACTATAATGTAGTGTAGAGAATTGCCTTTCTATAATCAAAATATGATGTAATGGGGGAGAAGCGAAAAGTAATTACCCTCAAATTGAAAGAAAATACAGTTTACTTTTTCTTGTTACCGTTAACCTGGATAGAATAACGTTATTTCCCAAATAGCTTTAGTTAAACTAACAAATTTTCGTTTTTAGTGAATTGTGCTATTTCGTTAAGAAACCTATGGACTTCGTTGGAAAATGTTGACTTTTGGTTATCTATATTTTCTGTCTATCGTGTATTCTTTGCAATTTGCTTATTTAACAGCGATTTTTAGCCAATATGAATATTTATCAATATACATGTGCTGTTCTGAAACTTAAAATTAAATTTCTTATATTTAAAATTATTTGAAATAAAATATTTAAAGTTTAAGCATTTTTGAAAATAATTTTGATTTAACTTTTAATTTTGTTGCCGTTATATTAACACTTCATGTTGAAATGTTCTTTTTTCGAGCTTTAAAAGATCAAATGTATTAATGTTTTCGTTACATATTTCAGTACACATAAAATGTATCTTGATAATTAAGTTTTAATTTTAGGTTATATATTTCGACTTATAAAAAAGCATGTTTTAACTTTAAGAAAACCCTTTTAGAGGAATATAATGCAATTAAGCAGAATTATTGTGCATTGTAAAAAGTTACAGTTTAGTAATACTTTTGAATGCAATAAATTAAATGAAAAATATTGCGGTAAATAATTCAGAATAAAAATAAGCTTATATTTTAATATACGTAAACTCTTATTTTAATAAATAAATATATTTTTCAACTACAAGTAGTCTTATTAAACATTAAAAATATTTGAAAGTTTTCATTGGTAAAAATAACCGACTGAGAAAATTTCTCTAAATAAATTCAGGAATGTGAAAATTTCCTTCATTATCTGAATGTGAAAATTTCCTTCATTATCTGAGTACCAGAAATTCCTGGCTTTGTTTTTCGCTCAAAAGTCATTGTTGTCACATGAGGGCTAATTGCCATTCATTCTAATTCCTGGTAAAAAAAATAATAAATAAATAATTTGAATCAATGAAAAATTTGTATAAAAATAATATTCAGTGGATATTTCTGATATTAATAATAAAAAATATATTAGTAGATAATTTTATTTTAAAGAAATTAAGTCTTAAACTCAATTGAAGCTTTTTATTTTCATAATTTCGTATAATGATATTTTCTTAAAAATGAGTTTCACTTCAAGTAATTCTTTCAACATCAGTTGCTATTTGTGAATGTTCGTTCAGTAAATTAAATTAACTTTGACACATTTATGATCAATCAATGAGAAAAGATCGCTTAACTGACTTAATATTTTTAAATAGAAAATAAGAAAAACTGATGAAGTAATTGATCAATTAGCTTCATCAAAAGCAAAGAATATGTATGCAGTATAATTAATACATCAGATTATTTTGTTGTTAATAATAAGTGTACCTACTTATATCTGTAATATATATTAACATGCTTTCATTGCTTAAAATACTCAAGAATAAATTATAAATGGGAAATTTTAAAGATATACTTATACTTTGTCTCGAATGTATTTAGATTTATTCATTGAAAATAGCCAATATGAGTAATGTTGTAAGCAATATCACAAACAAGACATTAAATTGATAAAATAAAAATGTTTAGAGCTGTCAGAAATAATTTTAAAATATATTAACACAAAAATAATTTCAATAAACTTTGTGTCATAGGAAGACATCAAATTCTGATTCTTGGTTATAGAAGTTTAAAATTTTAACAACTCCTATGAACTATATAAATTAGAATCTGAATATAATCCACAAATCTAAAATCTGTCCTACACATTTTCTTACTATTTAGTTTCTTTATGTGGGATCTTTGAATTCTGGTTTAATTAACAATATATCAGCTCCTTCTCAATCAGTTCTAATTCATTTTATATACCGCAGAGAAGAATAACTTTATTATTTAAAAAACGCCAGACTTTTAAAAATTTAACTTTCTAACGCAAAAGCCAATGTCATTCTTTCGAAAATTGGGGTAGATAATGTCAAGCAAATCTCACACAAAAAGTGAGAATCATATTTCGCCAGCGCAGCATTTTTGAGGCTGGAAATAACTTCAAGATACTTTAGTTGGAATGTAGGGGGTATAAACCTCTCATTGTAAACATTTTTTGTTTATCTTCAATAAGAGAATATATTTTTATTTAGTGTAATGAAATTGTTTCCAGTTGGACGTATTCATTTTATTCAAATTTCACTGTACTTAGCTTATTTAAATAAAATCCCTTTGAAATAACGTTTAAAATATTCCATTTTATTATGTTATTTCCTATTAACCTATTTTTTTAGTATATCGTATTTTTTATGCATTTAGCGTAACATCTGATTTATAATCAAAATGAATGTGTTATTTTTTTATGATTATAAAAGGTACACTTTTATTAATTATTACTCACACCATTTGGAAAAACAGTTCTATTTATATAAATGCTTTTTATTTGAAAAAAGTAAGATTAACCCTCTTAAACAAAAGTGTTCTTAATAAATCTTTGTTTTTGATAATTTATCAATACGAAATGCAATGTTTTACAATGAATTTCTGGGCAATTAATACTCAATTTTACAAACTAAGATAATCTTCATTTTATTAAATATATTAAGCTATTTTTTTAAAAATATCTTTAAAAGTAAGATTATATTTTAATGTAAAAATATTTTTTCGTAAAATGTTTTCCTAATAATTATATAATTTAGCGTGTGCGATTTTTTTTTATTTATTTTGAATATGTTAATGTAACCAAATTCATGTTAGTGGATCGGTTATTTAAACTTAAAAAAAAAATAATAAATAAATAAATTTTAGAAAAATCGAATTGTTCAAAATAATCTATGCGTATCTTCAAATCTTAATTTGTTTACAAGATTTTAAATATTTGATTATTCCCCTATTTTAGGAATTTTTTTTTGAATAATTTGTTTGTATGATCTAACCTAAATTAAAAATCTTCAACAAATTGGATTAACCAAAAAAAGGCAAATAAAAAACTTAAAAATTTAACTTGCTTTTTGAACAATTTGAAGAAAGAAAATATTTTAAATTGAAATATATATATATATATATATATATATATATATATATATATATATATATATATATATATATATAGTGTAAGAAAAATCAGCCAATTTTTTTAATCAATCAGCCAATTGAATTAAAAGTCCCAGAAAACTCAAGTCCATTGTTTTATTTGCTTTCATAAAAATATTATTTAATAGTTTGTCTGTAATTTATTCTTTTCAAAAACTTTCGATTTGAGATTATCTGTAACGAAAGACCATCTTAATTATCATTCTGTAGAAATATAAAATACAATGTAATTTAGTAATAAATTATTTCATTTGACACTCTATTGTTAATTTTTGCATACATAAGCTAGGATCAACAGATTAATAAAGTGGCTTTCGTAAAACTATAAACACTCATACTCTAGTTAGGAATCGAACTTGTGAAGGGTTGAACTTAAGTCAAAACTCTAAGGTTATTGATCAGATACTTAACTAAATTTGGTGGAAACATTTTTTTTTTTTTTTGAAACTATAGTTTAATAATGAATTCTCTCTTATTGCTTACAATCTCTATGACAAAAACTCCCACCTGAGAAAATTTTCATAATTTTTTTCTTCAATACTCGCAATGTTCAAAAAAATTCAATTCCATCAACATTTACACAAGTTAATGAATAATACAGTGTTTCTCAACCTTTTAGTATTCACGGCCCAATTTTCAATCATAATTTTCATCGCGCCCCCCCCCTTCCTACCGCATACAATAAAATATATACAATAATAATGTATTTTGAGTATTTTGGCGCTAAACCTACACTACAACTTTAACTTTAAACTTTACAAATTACCAAGAACACCGAAATTTATTGACATTTTGCAACACCGATCCTCAGCATTGAAAAAACAAGAATCCTATGCTTTTTTATTGCTCTTGCGTTCCGCCATGTCGGGCATTCTCACGGTTTCGCGAGAAGTTTCGATTTGTCTGGTCAGCAAAAAATTAAGCTAGGAGCTTGCGCAGATGTGAACAAATGTTTTCTCATAGGGAGAAGGAGAAAGTTCTATGTAGCCAATTTCACTTCCAGACAATCTCATTCGAGTCGATCCTTCTATCGTTGAATCTATTCTGAATGTGTATATTATATATATTTTCATGTAATTGCAATTCACCGTATTAAATATTCACGGCAGCAGACTTATGCAGAATCATGGATAAATTTTTAAGCGGGTGTAAGCGAGCATTAGACGATAGACAAGCTTCAACGAGTACATAGATGAGCGTGGTTCCGAAAATAAAATCAAGAAAATATTCTCAAGAATACTTAAATTTTGGGTTCACTAGTACTGAAATAAATGAAGAAGAAAGGCCCCTGTGTATCATTTGCTCAAAAATGTTGGCGGCAGACAGCATGAAACCTAATAAACTTAAACGACATTTGGAAACGCTTCATAGTGAGTACATAAACAAACCCAGAGAATTCTTCGAATTAAAATTAAAATCATATGAAAAGCAAAAATCATTGTTTAAAAAAACTTTGTCTGTGAATGAAAAAGCTTTAATTGCCTCTTACAAAGTTTCATATAAAATAGCCAGATGTAAAAAGCCTCACACCATTGGTGAAGAGCTTATTTTGCCAGCCGCGATTAATATTGTAGAAATTATGTTTGGAGATAATTTTGCAAAACAAATACAGTCTATACCTCTTTCAAATGATATTGTTGCCCGTCGAATTGCTGGTATAGCTGAAGATGTAGAGTGTCAGCTTTTGTCGAAGTTGAGTTACAAATTGCTTTCAATACAACTCGATGAGGCAACAGATAGTAACAAAGATGCTCATTCCATTGCCTATGTTAGATTTTGTGATGATTTGTCAGTAGTAGAAGAATTACTTTTCTGCAAACCAATAGAACTCAAAGCAACATCACTATCTTTATTTGCTATCTTAAATGATTTTATAAACGAGGCAAACATAGAATGGAAAAATTGCGTCGGAATATGCACGGATGGTGCTCGTTCTATGTCAGGAAGATTCCAAAGTATTCAAGCACTTGTGAAACAAAAATCGCCACAGTGCGTCTGGACACATTGCATGATCCACAGAGAAGCTTTGGCTTCCAAAGAAATGAGTCCTGGTTTGAATATTGTGTTAACTACGGTTGTAACCGTAGTAAATTATATAAAAATGAGACCCCTGAAATCAAGAATCTTTTCCGCACTTTATAAAGACATGGGTGCTGTAGATTCAGCGTTACTATTTTATTGCGAGGCAAGATGGTTATCACGAGCGAAATTTTTGCAATGTGTTTATGAATTAACAGAAGAAATCGCCGTTTTCGTAGAAGAGGAAAACAGACCGGAAGCTGAGAATTTTCGCGATAGTTTATTTGTGTTGAAATTGAGCTACATGGTCGACATATTCGAGAAATTAAATAGTTTGAATCTTCAACTGCAAGGAGCAAATACACATATATTGGATACGAGTGATAAAGTTAATGCTTTTGTAGGAAATTGGAATTGTGGACCTTAAAGCAAGAAAACTTAACAATGTTTGCAAATTTGAATGATTGTATTAAAACTTACAAGTCTGAAGAACAACATGCAAAAGTTGTTTTTGTAACCATTAAAAATAATTTAGCAATGCTAGCAAAGAATTTTAAAAAGTACTTTCTTGCTGACGACAAACTTATATCAAGTTAAAAGTGGGTGAGGGATCCATTTCAAAATACTCCCGAAGGACTCTCAATCGAAGAGGAAGAAACCTTCATAGACTTCACGGCAAGCGGCGAAAGCAAAAGACAATTTAGTAATAAATCACTATTTGAATTTTGGGCAGGAGTGGATGATGAGTTTTCTGCACTAAAAACAAGGGCATTTCGCATTCTACTACCATTTTCAACATCTTACCTTTGTAAAACTGGATTTTCTGCTTTGGCTTCTTTGAAGACAAAATATAGATCTCAGCTAAATATAGAAAAAGAACTGAGAGTGTCTATTTCTAATATTAAACCCTCCTTCGAAAAACTTTGCTCTGAAAGATAGGCCCAAGGAAGTCACTAATAATTATTAAATTTGTTTTTAATTTAGTAAGTTGTTTTAATTTAATAAGTTAATTATTAAATATGTCGAAATGTATTTTGTTTTGTATGTGTGTGTGTGATCTTTCCTTTCAGTCACTTAATCAATTTTTTTAAATAACATTTTCTCTTGGATATGCTTGCGCCCCCACATTAGTGTGCTCGCGCCCCACTAGGGGGGCGCGCCCCACAGGTTGAGAATCAATGGAATAATATAAATTCGCATTAAATTTCTCTTTTACTACATTATAACTATTTAACCCTTCTTTGCATAATGGTGGAAATTTCCATCATAACCTATAATGCCCAAAAATTATATAAAAGAACAAGTTCACTTTAAGTTGATCGTGTTGGATACCTTTTTAATGCATAAAAAGAAACATAGCTGTAAATAAACAAGTGTCATTATCAGTGAAACGAGCTTAAAGTTGTCTCATTCCGCTGTTTGTTGTAGTTGCATTAAACGTATGATTTCAATTATAATTTTGATTGAAAATGAGTGGAAGAAAGGTTTGTAACACGTGTTTCTGTTATTTCCCTCTTTTATTTCAATTTAGTACTAAGCTAATGATCTAACTTTGGATGATGATGGAAATTTTTAGCATATTGTTTTTTGCTAAATTTATACTATAAATATATACTAAGATTTTTTAACCATTTTTCCTTTAATTTTGAACATGAATTATATCAACTTGATTTATTTCACCAATAAAGAAAAAATCATGCAAAGAAGGGTTAAGTATTTTTAAACGGTGAGTTCACATATTTCTTTTCATAATTAGTCCACGGTACAAATCCAGTTTTTTCTAAAAGAGGTTTAAATAGGATTTCTAAAAAACTAAGCGAAAAGTAAATATTATATAATGATAAAAAAAATTCCCATTTAATTTCTAGAAAATTTACTTAGTACCGTACATGCGTACTAAAGATGCAATCCTTTTCAATGGTCTCCCTAGAAATTCCTAGGAAGAGACACTGAGATTTCTTCCTGAGGGTTTTTCTCGAAATTTAAGTTTACATTTTTATATTACAATATTATAAATACTGTGATTAATTTAAAAATTATGCTTCTACTCCTTTTGATAACTTATTTCATCAGGAATAAGTTCCATACTTAAGTAAATAAAAGAAAAAATTGTTTTAATTCTTTTCATTTCTGATAAGTTCTTCCTTCTGCCTTTTTGAAAGAATACGAAGCAAGAATGCGCTATCCTATACGGACGATGACCCCACGCTTGTTCAAACATTCCCTTAAGAGAGGGGTATTGTCTGTTCTTAAACGTTCCTTGGAGAATTACATTAACCCTTCTTTTCTTCCTAACGGTAATTTATGAGTTTCTGAAACAGGTATCTGTCAAGCAGATGGCCCTTAAAAAGCACTGAATGTTCAACAAGCAATAAAGCTCTGATTTTGATTTTCATAAGCAAACAATAAATCATTATAAAAAGTTTTATTTTCTTTAACTGAGATTTTTAAATTTCTCTCTCTCATAACTTTCAATTTACTTAATTTTGAAATGCAAATATAATTAATTACAATGGAAATAATTTTAATTTTTGCGAATTTTAATTCTATTCAGAGAAAAGTGCATCAAATAAATGGGAAAAAGAAATATTATACCGGTATCGAAAATGGAAAAGAAAATACAATACATTGATTATCCAGTTTTTCAAAAAATAATCAAATTCGAACGAAAAATAACATTTCAATTTAGAAACCAAATGTAGCAAATTACATCAATCGTAAGATAGAAAAATTGAAAAAATTTATTTTCGTTGAAACTTTGGATTCCATATGCATTACGCATGTTTCTAAACTATATACATGTTTATTTGGCAAAGAGAAAAAAAATTATTTCAATTTAGCTCATAGATGTAATATTCATTGCTCACATGTTGCAAAATTGACGACAGACTTTACAGTAATTTTTTTACAAAATTCGACTGGGATTATAAACACTGAGGTGAACAGCTTAGTCGAGAGTTTTCGCTTTTTGTAGAAAGTGATAGAGAAATT
>JAPDSC010075911.1:0-23304 GCA_026290005.1 Latrodectus geometricus | reverse complement strand
AAAAAAATGTCCTTATCAACACAGCCGTTTGTTACATTACAAATAATCAAGGTAAACGAATTGCCGTCCACGCCATCTTGGATTCGGGCAGCGAATCTTCATTTCTTTCAGCTGATGCTGCTAAGTTTCTAGGACTAAGAACGGAAAAAACCTATATCCCTATTTGCGGTTTAAATGATACCCCATTCCGTGTGGTCAATCGTCTGCTAATATATCTAACCCGGATAATAACTGTAACTGGAACTTAAAACTACTTGTTGTTCCTAAAATTGCTGATGCCATGCCGCTAACAAGTTTAAATGTTTCTAACTTAAACATCCCAAGAAATATCGCTTTGGCCGATCCTAGATGCTACTTAGCACAGAAAGTTGACTTGCTTTTAGGAGCGGAACACTTTTACGAGTTTCTAAAGGAGGGTAAAATCAACTTAGACGAAGGTCTTTTTCTACAGCCTAGCTGTTTTGGGTATTTAGTCTCTGGTACTGTGCAACAACATTCATCCCCCTCATACAATCGATGCTACTTAACTACAATGGAGTCCATCAATAAAACTCTAACTTCCTTCTAGGAAATCGAAAACCCCTTTGAAGAAAAAAACGTTCACGACAGTGACGAACTAAAATATTGCAATGAGCATTTCGAAAACACCCACTTTTGCAAATCAGACGGGAGATTTGTCGTCGAGTTACCTCTGAAACCAGGGATGTCCGAAGATATGCTGGGCAGCTCCAAACAAATGGCATCGAAGAGATTGGACAAGTTATGGAATCGACTCCATACTGACCCTACAATGAAAGTTCTGTACTCAGAATTTCTACAGGAATACGAAGTAGTAGGTCATATGAAACAGATAAAAGAAGAAGACTGTTACGAAGAAGGTTATTACCTACCCCACCACGGTGTATTTAAACCTTCCAGTACAACCACGAAGTTGAGGGTTGTCTTTGATTCCAGCGCGAAAACTACAACTGGCTTATCCCTAAACGATCATCTTTCAAAAGGTGGCGTTATTCAAGACGACTTATTCTCAATCCTTGTTCGATTTCGGAAACATAAATACGCCTTCACTGCCGACGTTAAGCAGGTGTTTCGACAAATAGAAGTTGCTCCATCCCAATTGAAATTGCAAAAAATTCTGTGGAAAGATGACAAACACGCTCATATCAAAACCTTTCAACTTAACACCGTAACTTACGGCACTGCTTGCACACCTTTTCTTGCCACACGGGCTCTAAAACAAATGGCCCTGGATGAAAGACCAGATTTCCCTATGGCAGCAGAAGTCCTGTTGAGAGATTTCTATATGGACGATTGCTTGTCAGGTTCTTCTAACCTACAAGAATTCCAAACACTCAAAGCTCAACTTTCACAACTACTACAAAAAGGAGGCATGACACTCCATAAATGGCAATCCAACCAAGAAGACACAAGTGACTCTACCTTTCCTTTCGACAGGAACTCTGATGATGTTACTGTTAAGACCTTGGGTCTCGAATGGAATAACTCTCACGACGTTTTTGCCTATAAGGTCTCCTTCAATTCTACCTCTACTATAACGAAGAGAGAAATTCTATCCCTGATATCACGAATTTTCAATCCTCTTGGCCTTTTTGGAGCAGTCATTACAAATGCTAAAGTCTTCATGCAACAGTTGTGGCTTCACAAATTGAATTGGGATCAACCTCTTCCCACTGTCCAGACCTTACCACACATCCAACATATCAAAGTGCCACGCTACGTCTTACCCATTAGTTTCACATCAATCCTCCTATTGGGTTTCGCTGATGCCTCATCAAAGGCATACGGATGCTGTATCTACATCAACACTGTCAAGGACACTAACAGCCGTTCCAGTCACCTTCTTTGCAGCAAGAGCCGAAAGGCTCCCTTAAAGAATCCAATGACAATACCTCGAGCAGAACTTTCTGCCGGCCTTTTACTGTCTAAGCTCGTCCAGAAGGTTTTACACGCCTTCAAACACAAATTTGACTGTGTGAGACTGTTCTCCGACTCCACCATTGCCTTAGCTGGGATCAACACAGCTCCTCATCTTCTGAAAACCTTCGCAAGCAACCGGGTTGCTCAAATACAACAGCTAACATCCGAGTTCCAGTGGCTCCACATCAGCTCTTCTCCAGGGGACTGGATGCACCAGCTCTGTCCTCCAACGAGCTGTGGTGGAATGGACCAGAATTGGCTTCCTGCGCTGAGCCCTGATCCTGTTGACCAACAATTCCTGGAGGAGCTGAAGGTGGTTCCAAAGATGACTCTGATATCTCACAGTATATCCTTTCTTGATTATTTTATTGACAGGTCAAATAATTATCTTAAATTAATCAGAATTCTTGCTTATGTTTTCAGATTTATGCATAACTGTAAAAATAATAAGTCAAAACAATGTAAAAATGGCCCACTCACAAAAGAGGAATTAGATAATGCAGAAATTGTGTTAATTAAAATTGTCCAGATGGAATACTTTCCATCAGAGTTTGCTGCCCTTAAGAAGGGAAATTCAATTCCTGTTAAGAGCAAACTTCGTTTCTTGAACCCTTATCTAGACAAAAATGAAGTAATTAGAGTAGGTGGACGCTTAGATAACACTAATGTCAGCTTTGACCATAAGCATCCTATTGTTTTACCTTCTAACTGTAAATTAGTACAACTTTTATTTCGATACTATCATGATCGAGATTTTCATGTAGGTCAACAAGCTCTATTAAATACGATTCGACAGAAATTTTGGCCCCTTGGTGGCAGAAGTACTGCCAGGAAAATTGTTCATAACTGTGTCACGTGCTTTAAAATTAAACCAGTCACTGCAACTCAGTTTATGGGAAATCTGCTCACGGAAAGGGTTGTTTGTAATTCCACCTTTTCCCACGTCGGAATTGATTTGTGTGTGCCCTTTAACATAAAATATAAGAATCAAAGAAAAGGCACCTTACAAAAGATTTATGTTGCCCTATTTGTTTGTATGTCCACAAAAGCGGTCCACTTAGAGTTCCTCTCGGACTTAACATCGCAAGCCTTAATAGCTACCTTAAAAAGGTTCTTTGCTTGTAGAGGAAAATCCTCTAAAATATTTAGTGATAACGGCACCAATTTTACCGGTGCTAGTGCTGAATTGAAAAGATTATATAAAATGCTTGCTAAAGATGAAGAAATTTCTTATTTATTCGCATCTGAGGGAATTGATTGGTGCTTCATTCCTCCCAGGACACCAAACCACGGTGGGCTCTGGGAGGCTGGGGTGAAGTACCACTTTAAAAGATTAGTCGGTAACTCTAAATTGACCTTGGAGGAATTTAATACTGTTATGGTTCAAATTGAGGGCCTTCTGAACTCGCGCCCATTATCTCCTTTATCCATTGATACCGACAACTTTCAGGTACTCTTCTGGCCATTTCTTAATAGGTAGGCCAATCAATTCTCTCCGGGAGCCAAACTTACTTGATACAAATGAAAATTTATTGAATAAATGGGAAAGGCTCCAAAAAATGGTTCAAACAATTTGGAAATTTTGGAGGAACAGCTACTTAAGTCATTTGCAACAACGCAGTAAATGGCTTTTCAAAAAACAGAATGTTAAGAATGGAATGATGGTTATACTAAAGGACTCAAATTCACCTGTTGGAAAGTGACCTTTGGCTAGAATCATTAATGTCATTCCAGGAGCTGACAACAATGTCAGTTGTTGATTTGAAGACGCCTACGGGCCAATTTCGGAGAGCTGTCTCCAGGATTTGCATTTTGCCCATTATTGATAATAATGAGATACCCAGAACATAATTGTCTCATTTCTAAAATGTAAACTAAAATTATATTGCTTTTTCTTATGTTAAATTGTTATTTGCAATTATATATCTGTCTATAAACAAAAAAAAAGTATTTTCCTGAAATATAACCATATTTCAACGCCCGCCGGGATGTTCGGCAGCTTCTGCGCCTTGGCGAAACAACCAAGGTCACTGCGCCACTTGGCGTGTCTACTGGAACTGTCTGCTCCTTCAACCCTGCGCGGTTGCGCTTTTTGAGTCGATCTTCGGCGCATGAAAACAAAGGCATTCTATTATGTAACGATATACCCAAACTATGGATCATCGTATTCTCTCTTTTTTAATTAAAGTTTAAAAATTACAGTCCACTCTCTACCTCCTTTCTGATCACGACGGTAAGTTTTGATATTTTTTAAATGAAAGGTTTATGTATAACAACAGAAAACCTACCAACAAGTTTATGCATTATTTTTTAAATATTACTTGAACTTTCATAAAACAATTTTTTTTATTTCTAATGGCAGGCACCCTTGAGCAAGTAAGTACATTAACCTATTCGCCGCAATAAGGCCGGAAAGAGCTACTCATTTTATCGTTACCCAGTGGGCACCTGTGAACCAAGTCACGGAGTTACAAGTAGCATCGCCCATGCCACACCACCACAAACCCGTATTTTCATCAAACATATTTTAAATATTTATATAATTTTATTCTTTATTAATAATGAAGAAAATAATAGAAGTTAATCGTTTGCAGAAACGAAAAATATTTTCGTTTTCTTTTTTGAAATATTATAAAAAAATAAAATTTTGTTAAAATTAAAGTTTCTATGATTTTGTTAAAACTCTAGTTTCTATTATAAAATTTCAAGTTTTCTATTATTTAATAACAATTATTATATTAGAATAGCATTATTGTAATAAAATTCCTACGAGTTTCAAACATTGCCCAGAAATTGAAATACACATAAATGTTAACTTACAATGGCATTTATCATCTATATAGCATGTAGGGAACCTACGAGATGCAAATGAACACAAGTTAATTATGTGCTTGTGATTACTATCAGAAGGCACGCACAGAGTTACAAAATTACGACCGAATAAATATATTTGAAATATGTTTCGACACGAAATAAGCACGAATTAAGTTGTTAAGCACGAAAAAATATACACGAAATAAGCAATTTTAAACAGCTGTTTAGGGATAGTTTGTCAGAATTGCAATTCCTACTGCTTAAATGTGATATTTAAACGTAATTAATAAAACTTTTAAGGGTGGGTATACATGAGATTTTCATAACAAATGCATATCAATGCCTTTCATTTCTATTTAAATTTCTTTAATAATAGTTTCGTTCATAATAAATATAGTATAACATACTTAATAATGGAAATCCTTATTATTTAAAAAAAAACATACTTCTTAATATACTTGTATATTTTGCTTGATTTTTCAAAATTGTTAAACCTAATAAAAATCATATTTATTGGATTAAATTTTATTCAAAACTTTGCAGTAAAGAAAATTCATGCTGTATTTTGATTAAAATTTCAAAAATATATCGCTTATAGTTGATTTAAATAATCTTGATGCATAAACAGACGAAATATGTTCAAATAGAATTGTATGTCGAAATTATTATTCTCTTTCAACCCAAATTTATGAGATAAATTTTACTATTTAGTAAGATGCACAATTAACTCAAAATTTAAATAATATTCAAATGTGGTTCATTAAATTTTTTTTTAAATATATCAATATGCTAAAAATTAATCTTAACCTCCAGTATCTGAGGCATTTTCTAATTTTAAATAATTAAACTTTGTATATTATTGCATAAATATATTAAACATCTAGTTTTTTATTACTAAAATATTTAAATATTACCGAAAAAAAATGTCTTATGTATTTGCATTAGTTTTGGACACAATGTACTGGAGATTAACATTATCAAATTTAAAGAGTATTATCTGCAGATTATAAAATATGAATAATTGCTTGAATAAAAAGTTAGAAAAAAAGAAAATGATTCTCCAATAAAAAAGACAGTTTCTCGATAAGCTTCAAAAGCCCGAGAAACTCGGTATTATTTTAAAGTAGAATTATTGGAAAAATGCCCGATAAGTTTGTAAGTAATCAGGAACAGAAGATTCCATGCGACTCACCTTGAAGAAGAGCATATATATAAATATATATTTATTCCAATATATTACTCCCTCCAAATTCCTATGAAATTTAAGTTAAGAAAAATGAGCAAGAATACTTTTTCTGCTTATAAAAACACAGAAACCCAGTTAAAATCAACTCAATTTTATTAATCTGTGATATATATACTAATAACTTTAAGCCGCATATAACGAAGCATAAAAATAAAAAAAAAATTCTCAATTCATGATAAATTAAAATGTACTATGTGTATTTTAAATATTTTTAATATTTTTTGAATAATATTGAATTTTGAATGCTTACTAAAATTTCTCTTAAATAGAAACAATCTTTATAATTTTTTTAATTGACCTTTTTCTAATTTTAAAAAAAAAACTTTTTTAAATTTCCAGCTATAATACTTTGTGTAAGCATTAATCTTGTGCTCAATCATACCATTTGAATAGCTCATTAGGTAATTTTATTCTGATAAATTACTGACTAATTGGAAATTTAATTTAAAAACGATGCATTTTTTAAAATATTTTTAATATAGCATTTCAATTTTCTCTTTTGTTATTAGAAAAAATATAATACATTAAAATATTCATTAAATTGGCTTCAGCATATAAAGTTACATACCATAAATTGTCATATAAATTAAAAATTCATTTATGTTTATGTATACTAAAATATGCAGTATCTCTCTCTTATACTTGTTTGTAAATTATGATCATCAATATTCAGTGCTAAAGAAAAACTACCAAGTACTTGAAAACAATGTAAATTAATTTTCAAGCAATCCATTGCTTGAAAATTAAAGACACAGATTGTTTTGTGCATAATCATTTGATCAGTACATGCGTAAAATCCCGTCAACGAAAAATGATCAAGAAAACAATTTTCTCCACATCTAAAAAATATGTATCAAATATGTGCTCGTTTTTCGATAAATCATTTTTATTTCATCGAACAAAAATTGATTTTCAATGAACATTTCTCTGCGCTTACATTATCAATTTTTTAAACAAAATGCATTTATTTTAATCAAATGAGATTGCTCTAGTCATCAATATGTAATATTATTCTTTTCATTTTTACATTGAAATAGCTCATATTTGTTATTAAAATAATGAATATTAAATCCAGTTTAAATATGAAACATTTAAAAGAACGGTAAGAAATGATTTAGTGTTAATAAAGTGAAATGTGTAAATTATTCTGATGTATGGAATTTTACATAAGAAGCAAATGATTAATATGCCTTGTAAAATTATTGATAAGGAATTTATGAATTTGAACAAGTAATTGTGAAATATAATCGTATTTGTATATCATGACAAAATTCATCACACTTCTGACGTAAAAAATAAATTGTGTGTCTTTTAAGGTATGCATTTAAGCTATAGAATTAAAGTAATATATAAGTTATCTTTTTTTTTGTAACAGTAAGCACTTAGGTATAAACCCTTCGCCACAACGAGGTCGGAGACTGCTACTAATTCATCGTTACCAGGTGAGCACTTATGAACCAAATCATGGAGGCAAGTAACATTACCCACGTCACACCACCATGAACCCGTTTATACGGCGGGCCACATTCCTCCATCATCTCAGAAAACGACAAGAAGCACAGAGAATGAGAAAGTACACTCACGATCAAGCCGGGATTCGAACCCAGGTCTTCCCCATCTGTATTTAGGCATGCTAACCACTAGACAGGATATGTGGCATGTGAGTTATTCGTGTGATAGTGATTTTCAAAAAATTAAATATATTCAAACTAAAGGCAATGTAATAAATTGCAACATAGCATCAGCAGTTTGCATTTCAGAAATAAGTATAATAAATAGAGTAATTTGAATTTAATAATATTTTAGTTATTAGCTTTAATTAATTATTATTAACTTTAAATTATTCATTTTTGCTATTATACTAATAATTACATGATTAAATTCAGACATGTTATATTTCAAATAATTTTTTCATTGTATAATTTATTTTTTTCTTAATCATATTTGGTGATGTTAATCAATTGTTCTCTTTATATGACCCAGGTTTTTACACACACTTATCATACTCTGTTTTCTAGTTTTTGTAAACTTTTTGTGCATACACTTTTTGTGATATTAATTTGCGGAGAGTGTAATGTAGTATGACTTCAGTAATATAACAAAACATGCAGACTATATTTGGAAGTCGAATCCATGTACTGTAAAAGAGAAACTTATCATTCAGCTGTTAACTTGATGTTTTAGTCTTACTTTGAATTACTTTATATACAATACTTTTTTAAAACTTTATATTCAATATTTCAATATTTTTAAACTGTTCACTTTCAGAAGCCATTTAGCTAATTTTTATAATAACCTAATTTCTAAACATTAAGTTTATAATTTTCTCTTATAAACAAAATTAATTTTGTCATATTTTAGTTAAAAAAATGTCATCATTTATGAAACTATTTTTAAAATTTAGAGACTTTGAGAAGATGCAAAGCTGTCTTAGTAGCCCAACATTTACAATATTATCATCATAGTTTACAATTTGCTTAGAATTATCTTTTGTACAACTCATAATCAATTTATATATCATGCAAACGAGCATTGTTAATCAAGTTTCATTGGAAATGTGATATGAAAATTTCTTAATTCATTAAAATATTTCTTAAAATTTTAAGAGTCAGTAACACATGAAAAATTTTTGCCCTGTTTATTAGTTATTATAAATACATAATTTAGTTTTTGTAAATGTGCTTAAATGAAGGTATTTCTTCAATTTTACACAGAACGCAATTGTTCTTTTACATTTATTATTGTATATTGAATCTAATAATTTAATAAAACACTTTCACTTAATTTCAGAAAAAAAAAACCAAATCTTTAAAGAGACTTAACTCATTTATGAGCATTAAAGTATAGAGAAAACAATCTTTCCTTCATTTACTCATTTTTTAAACAATGTATGTGTTATTATATTATTATATTTTTATGAAAAAATATTATATATTATATTTCATTATATTATATTTTATGTATTTTATTATATTTTATTATGGTTATTATATTTTTATGAAAAAATATGTAATTTACTTAAAAATTGTTTTGTTTATTAAAGATTTAACTCAATATATTTTATAAATGTAAATCTTCAAATATTTTTAAGTGACAATTTTTTCTCATATTCATGTATCTAAAAATTCTGAAACACAGAAAATTATTTAAAAAGAATCAAAATATTACATAAAGTATTGAATATTTTAAAGAAAGAAAATAAATTTAATGCAAAATAATATATCCTAATTAGTATCTGAATTTAGGATAATAAACAGGATATTTTCAGCTATATTAAATAATGAATTGGATATTTTTAGATCATATATATTTGATGTAATAAGTTAATTTGTATATAACCAACCGTATTTTGTTAGAAATCAAAATATGATTACATATTTAAGAGTTACGTATATATTTGTTCCTAAAGTATCTAAATGTGTCTTAAATATAAAGAAACACATTTAAAATAAAAAAAGACATTAATTATTATGTATGAATAATTAGCAAATAAATTAGTTAGAAAATTATAGGTAATTTTGTAAATTAAAAATTATTAAGTTTCTAGAAATATTTAAACTTAATCTAAACATCTCATGAATTATTTTGTATTGGCAAATAAGTATGAATTTCTATGCAAATGTATTTATTTTTCATCCAAATTTCCAAACAAGTTTAATTTAAATAATCTATTTGAAAATCAAATGTGAACAAAAAGAAGAAATGAACTACAGCGCAACAAAATATATGATTTTGTAATGGTATAATTGAACAGATATACATTTATTTTTACAAGAGATATAAAAACATACATTAATTCATTACTTTGAAATATGTATTAAGAGAATCTAATTGAAGTGTAAGTGATTTTGTTAATTTATATTGCTTGCTCTATACATTTTAATGAAAGTACCTGTAGTCTTATTTATTTTGTAGTGGAAAATTACCTTAAATTGTGAACAAGATATGACAGTAGGATTAGCAGTGTAAATTTCTTTATGGAAAGAAATTCCTTTATTTTCGGAGGAACTTGAATTCTTTTCTCGAATTTGCAGTTTCGATACACTTTTAACCAACGTTGTTAGAATTTGAAAATTGGGTTCCATTTTGAAATTATTTAAATACCAATTTAAATAAGAAATTCGAAATAAAAATAAAACTTTAATATGAGTGTATTTAGAAGTTAGTTAGATAAAATATATCTTATTTAACAAAGAAATCCAAGATTTTTAAATAACGTTCTGATCACTTTCAATCTGACGAACATTCGATTATACTTTATTGACAATGTATTCCTTAAAATTACACTCTAATTTTGACACAAAACTAACATAATTCTTTGCTTAACATAAGAGAGTTAATTATTTCCAAAATAATAAAAAGAAATTTAATAAAAAACGGAACATTTCACATATATATTTCTGATTTCAATTTATTTCTATTTTCCATCATCATAAGATAGACATAAATAATGTTAAATTATTATTAAATAACCAGAAGAATATGTTCATATTCCTGATTTATTTACAGTTTCTTTAAAAACTTACACGCAAAATTTTAAAATAATTTTTATTTAGGATTGATCTATCGAAATTTTGAAATCCTTGATCTGCTTCGGGATGTTTTCTTTTTATTTGTAAAAGAAAAAAAAACGTATCTCTAAAAATATTATAAATGAAATATAGCTCCTTACAACACCCTATAACATGTATTTTTAAATATTAAATATTTTATTCATACTTATATGAGAAATACATTTGTGTGAATATTTTCTAGAACAACCTTAAGGATAATTAAATGAATTTTATATAAAACAATAAAAAAAGGCTAAAGAATTAATTATTTTGCATAAAAACAATTTTGACTGTAAGACTAATTAATTAATTTTGTTGAAATAATATTTCCTAAGAAAACTTCTTATGTCTTCAACATAATTCACTTTCTCAAAAACTGCTATTTGGCAAATTTTGGTCTTAATTAGTTTTTGATTTATATCTGCATTTTTCTAGTATTCAAAGTTTTAGCTAGGCAAACACAAATAAGAATTTCATATTGAAATCATTCATTAATATAGATACTATTTGTTTTTTAAATTTCATCTCTGTACAGAATTTAAATTAACTAATTATTTTTAAAATGGATTTTAAATAATGGATTTTATTTTAAATTTGAATGATAACGTATGACTTAGCATCCGAAACTAATGATTGAAAGGCAATTATTTTAATAGCCTTATTAATTGTCAACAAACTATAAAAATATTTATTTGTATAAAAATTATTTTGATTTAATAAATAATAAAGTATTTTATTATAAGGACGAGATATATATCCTAACGTATTCAATGTTACTTTTCCTCAAGATCTCATGATTGACAAATTCTGATTTTCAGTAATGAAATACAGAAAAATTATATAAAAAATAAATCAATTAAGAATAAGGTAAAAAATGTATGAATAATTCAAATTACATTTTCAAAATATTCATTTGAAAACTACAACATTTTAGATTATAAGTGAAAACTTCGTTAATTTTTTTGCTGTTATCTTGTTGTTACAATATGTTTCTTTTGCTGAATTTCCATGTTTCACTTTTCAGCATATTTTACTAATGCTTTCAGTACGCAAATTCAACTATCTTAAAAATACTTTACATCAAAGTAAACTCTAGTGTATTGCATTTTATATAGTTTGTTTGTTTCACTTGATATTTCCTTAATAAAATGCTTTGGGATGTTTTTGCACTTCAGAATTTTTGAATAAATTTTATAATATATAGTAAAATATTGCTTATACAGCACAAATTCCATTTTTATAAGGTAAAATGTGATGAGAAAAAAATACTAGGTACTTATACAGAACCTATATAAAAAATATATATTCAACCTGCCATTACCTATTTCTTGAAAACATTTTATTTCGCATGGAGGAGAAATTTCTAGACAAATAATGTCTTATAAAATAAGCAACAATGGGAACATGTCAATAGAAAAATTTTATTTCATGCAAAAATCTGGTATTTTATTTTGTTTTTTGATGCTTCTTTATATCTAGCTACGATTTAGGTAAATTTTTTCAAGGGAAAAATTGTCCAAATAATAAATGGGATCAAATTGCCTTCTAGAAATTTTGTAGCTTTCATTATTTGAAAAGTGAGAAAAAATTGATTCGTATGAACTCACAAATTTTACTTTCTTCAATACAAGTCCAATTACTTCCTTCAGTATAGTCCGTTATTTGGCTCTGCTGCTACTGATTACCCATTAACTTGTTTCATTGAAAAATATAAGCATAGGATAATGTATTACAAAAGCAATTTTTGCATTCAGATTTATTAATAACATTCATTCAGATTTTAGATTTATGTTTGGCATTTACTGTAACACGGACATTTTCTCATATAACCATTATTTAAAAAATATCTTTATATTGAACCAAAAATATATTTTGGACATATATAAATATTTTGTTGAAAGAGTGTCAATGTGATTTTATTATTGGTTTCAAACTCAATAATCCCTTAGATTTAGCTCAGGATATTCAGCTTTACAATTATGAATTTAGCTGCCACAAATATTTTGCATTATTTACTAACAAATATATATGTATTATACACTTAAAAAAGAAATAGGAGAGTGATAATTAAATATACTTAACTCCATCAAAAATATCTGCTTACGAAATTTAACTCCAATTATTTTGAAATATAAGCATGAATTTAGCAGAAAAAAATATTTCATGATGTTATCACCGAGAATGTTGGAACAAGTAATAAATACTTTTGAGTAACAGCTAAAAAAATTTATATCAACGATGAATGAAATTAATCTGTATTTAATTCATGCAATAGCAATTTCATGCTAAACTAAAAAGGTTACTGCCTTAGCCACTCATTCTTTTCATATGAATTTACACTTCTAATCATTATATATCAAAAATATACTTTATTAAAATATTTAAGTAATTAACGCTTTTTTCAATGATTATAAATTAAAGGTACACTGTATAAGTTCGCACACATTATTTCAAATAATTTATGTAAAGACAATTATGGTTTTTCATTCGAATCAAAACTTTTTAAATAATTTTAAAATCTACATAAGCAGTTTTCAAAGGATATTTAAAAATCTGGAGTTTATCAAAATTTCTTTTTTTCAAGCTATACTTATTGTGTTTTAACAATTAATGAATGAAACTACGTTTTTATTCGCAGTATATCTACAACATGCATTTACCATAAATATACATTGCTATTTCTTGAAATATTTATGATTATTTGTTGTATATTTTATTACAAGACAACAAAGATTAAGTCCTATAAATTTAGTAATTGAATCCGAATACGGGGCATTATATATTACAAAATATTTATTTATCATTGTATCAAAATTTTCATTATAATTATAAACATCTGCTTATATATAAAAGAACAAAATGCTTGTTAATTAGACTTCCATCAATATTAGAAGTCGTGACGGTGTTGTAATGGCTTAATGTATTAATTAGCAAAATAGAACAAATTCAACAAAGCTTTAAGGATCATCAATTGACAGTCTAGGCAAATCTGAATCACCTAACTGATAATCATTATTATTTTTAGTAATTGAGTAAAACTGAGTAAGTGATGATATTTCCATTGAACTTACGTTTATAAAATTTTACTTGAAATCTCGGATTATTATTATCTGAGCAATACACTTAAATTGTCTATTTAGTGAAAATATTCTAATACATAATCGAGCAATGTTTAATAAAATTTGCAACTATGTATTTAGAGTATTTAGTTTTTTTATACAAACATTTGCAATATTCATGCACGTTAATTAATAATAATTTAAATATTTATAAATGCTGCTCAATGAATAAAATTTCAATCTTAATTATAAGTAGCATATAAACAACTTTATTGTTTATATACTGCTTATTAGTGCAGAAAAAATATATAATTTAATTCTGTGTAAAGTTACTTACTTTATTAAATTTTAACTTTTTTACTAATTAATCTTGTGTAATTTTGTTAACTCTATGTAACACTTAAAAATTTAAAATTTTAAAATTATTAATAAGAAAGATGTTAGAAGGATAACTAAAAAAAACTATGGTAGAAACTTACTAAAATGTCATAGATAATTTAGTATCGTTTAAAAGATATAAAAATTCTATTTGCTGTAAATAAACCACATGGATTTCTAGTTAGTATGATTGTTGTCCTACATCGATGTATCTTACAAAAAGAAAAGCAGTGTATTTAAATTTTTTATGCATTTAAATATTTATAAATTTTAATTTAAAATAGGCAATGTGTCTGAAAAAATGTAATTTATCCGCAGCATTTTATAAAAAAATAAAGGTGAATATGAGAAAGCATATCTGAATTACAAGCATTCATCTGTAGTTACTATACATGTCCTTATATACCATTTTAAGTAAAGTACGCTAGAATATATTATCGTGCACTCATACAGAAAAAATATTCAAAAATTCTATGTACGAAAATCATAAACATATTATTATACAAAAGTATTTCCAAAATATTTTCAAAATTAATTTTCATATTTAGTTTTGCATTCAATTTAAATAAAATTTTTAATAATAATTTTAGTTTGGCAAAATAATTATTTATATTTTGTTAATTTCTTGCACAAAACTACAGTAATTTTACAAAGCATGTATTATGTTTTAAAGTAAAAATTTATATAACTATATACTCTATATTTGAGTATGATTTTTTGGTTTTCAACTTTCAAATTTAAAAGCATGAGTACACTGCTTGAAGACAAGATATTTTTTATAAGGTTGAAAATGCAGGTATAAAAGAGTTTCTAAGAATTCATCTCATTGACTGTTGGAAGTACTTTGTTTTCGATTGGTTCTTTATTCACTCAAGTAAGACCACATGGGAATAAAAATGCACGCTCCAAATGTAAATCTAGAAGTCAAACGTCGAGAAAAAATGTATTATATATTTTTTTCAATACATTTCAAGATTAAATTTTTTTTTTCGATACAAGCATGAAATATGTGGTTTCATTCCTGACACGTTCCTCTTTTCACCATTTGAATTTTCATTTTTTAGTTATCTTGTGTTAGAAATGAATGTTTTTGATTTCGTGAAATATTTGAAATAGGACTTCATTGTCTTTTTACATGAAATTGTAGGATCATTAAGAGAAAACATCTTTGAAATTTGGTTACGTAATTATTTTTAAATAAAATCTGTATCCGATATTTTGTGGATTTGGTGTAAAATTCTTTCTTAATTTGCTGTTACTACTATATTTTATTGAAATTTTTGTTATTCAATAGATGGCGCTAAAGTAGTTTTTATCGGTGGGTAAAACTATCTGTGAATATTAATAAATTTAATATTATTAGTAAATTCCGAATTTAAGTACCTAAAAACAATTGGCTGTCTATATAAAAAATTCTATATACTGTTTTATTATCTCGACCATTGAATGAAAATTTATATACTTACTATGACCTTTTCACCACAATTAACAAACGTAGATCATTTCAAAGCAGGTAACAAATTGATAGTGCTGTAAGGCAACTAAATATTCTCCTCGTTTATTTCTTTCGGAATAGCATTTCAAAGATAACGCACTGTCTTCATGTTCATATGAATGCAACAAGAGAAAAGCAAAATAAAATATTCAATTTCTAGTTGCTGAACAGTAGAATTTTCCATTATGCAAATCATAATCCTACTTATGGATAATACAAAACTTATTTTTGCTTTGTTTTCCATATTTTGTAATATTAAATAAACAATAAAATGCAAACTACTTTATAATCTCCAAAAGTTATAATTAATAATTCAATACATACCTAATTCTTATCTTATTAATACACATCTGATATTTTTTAACAGGAAATATTAAATAACTTAAGATGACTTATAATGCGTGGCTTAAATTTTTTCTGTAAATAATTTAAATAAGAAATTTCTGAATCATTAGTAATAAATTATCTCACCATGTCACAAATATCTTATTCTATTATTATTATAAAAATAACTTTTTTAAGATTTATTTTTTTATAAATATACCTTCTTAAATTTCCTCTATAAGTAATTCAAATGAGAAACAGATGAATCATAAATAATAAATAATTTCAGTGTGTCACAAATATTTTATTCGATTATTATTAAAAATAAGAATCCTCTTTAAGAATTATGTTTAGTTTTTGGCAAAAAGCATACTTTTATTTAATATTTGTTGTAGAAAAGTTATATTTATGTATATCAAGATTATTTACTAAACTACCTCGAAATTGAAATTACATTAAATATTTTTGAATAAAAATAGTATCTTTTACTGAATAATGAATTTGAGTAACATTATGTTATTATAGTATTAAAAATAACACTGACTTAAATAATTATAAGAGTTTTAGAATAATATGAATTAAAGAACATAAATTGAAAACATGTTTCTTACTGAGGCCTGTTGTCGTATGATTAAATACAATTTGTTTTCAAAACTCTTTGCTTTCAATGTGAAAATATTGGGTAAATGTCAGAGATGTCTGAAAAATCTGACATAAAAGATTTTAGGACCAGTGCCATTAAAGATTTGACTTTAATAATAAAAGTTTTTTCGCGAATGTTTTCGAATTTACTATTCAGTAATGTGAGCGTAAATAATCAGACAGACTATATATAAAAAAAATCATGAATATAAAACGTTTAATTTTTAATGTTTTCTTTTCAAAATTATACTTTGTATTATGAGGCTAGATATTTTAATTGAAATATGTGCCACTAGAATATATATGCATTGATAGAAAGGCACTTAATACATGAACAAAATATACATAAATACCTGTGAGTATTTTTGAGGCTATTTCATCATTATATAATATATGTTATTTTACAAATATTTCTTGATTGTAATGATATTTACTGATATTTTTCTGTAATTCATGCCACATAGTTCATGCAAAAATATGTTTAATGTAAGATAAGTTAAGCTACTATGTAAATAATGAGCTTCCTATATTATATATTTTGGGTAACCATCAATAATATTTGACATTGATATCTGCAATGGTTCGAAACTTATTTAAGCCCTAAATTCCATTTGAGTTTATCTAAGTTAGCAAAAATGAAGTTGCAATCATCTACATAAAAATACGTATTCCTTTAATCTTTGGAAATTTTGGAAAATATTAGTAGGTATTTTTTTTCCAAGATATAACTGAGAAATCTTCAGACAATAATAGCAGCAGGACATTTCAAATTTTAGTGAGAAATCATAGCTCTACCCTGATTTAACTCTACTCATTATTATAAAACATGATATGAAATGTGTGCTTCTGCGTTTTGCATGCTTGGAAATTTTCCGGTTTTCTCCTTTGCTACTCAAGGTTGCTTCTTATAATGTTAAAACATTCTTCAGAAATATTAGACGAGACGAATGTACAAATGTTTTAAGAAACTCTGGTAAGATATACGAAACGCAATGTCAGAATAAATAATGGTTAACAAAATTTAATTCAATGAATTGTCTTTTAAAGATTATTTAAATGCTTCAAATTATATTTTAAAAGTTGTTAAATTCACTTTTAATTTGCATAAGTTACAAAATAGTCCAATAGTTATGTTATTTATACTATAAAATCATACACTGCAGTCAAATTACATAACACATACAACACAAGAGTTTCTTATATTACGTCAACATTAAATTACGAAAATTAAAATAAAAATTACAAAAATAGGAACTACACAAACAATTACCTAACAGATTGTTTTAAAAATGGAAATACCTTACATTTATGAGGTATCCTTTATTAATATCATGTAGAACCACATTTGGCATTTAATACAACTTGAATTTCACCAATGAATTGAACAGTACAAGTGCTCGTTAGTATTTATAAGAATATTGTACAATTCTTAGTCTTTATAATTCCATAACTTTTATGATTCTTGAGATGCTATCTTAAGTGTTGGTAACAATCCATGCCAAGGTAGTTGTTTAAATTTGTGTTTAAGTCATGACTAGACAAGTACCGTTGCATGAATAATTGTGTAATCATTTTGGAAAATCCATCCCTTGCAAAATATCCATAACTTGCATCATAAGATAGAATGGACAATTAAAACTCACCTATACTCAGTAGTGATCCTTCTTTTTTAAGTTACTGTTTATCTAGCAAGAAACCACTATACGGCTACCAATATTCAAAGCAGTTCCAATACCATGCTTCATGATTAGAAGGAGACAATCATAAACTTTAGCAAATGATTTCTGAAGGTACATCCATCATGTTGCAGGAAAATGTGCATAAGTTGATTCATCAGAACGATATATATTTTGTAAATCAGATATCACTGTGGAAGACATTTTGCATTAACATCTGTAACAAGTAGCTTTAAATTTGCTGCTCTGTAATAAATACTCTGCTTATAGAGGTGCTTTCTATATGTAGTAATTACTATTGCAGAATCAAAATTCCGATTGAAGTGTATGGTCAGTTTTACTTTAGTTGTTTCCTTTTTTAATATTATAATCCACTTCAACTGTTGCTTGCACTGAGTTTCTCTTTTTGTCTGCTTCCGCGAACTCGTCTTATTGTGCTTTGTATATGTTGACACAAATGTAGACACCGTATCCCTAGAAATACTTAAAAATTGGAACTTTTAGATCGCATTATCTTTAACTAGATGGACTCTTACAATTTCACCACATAGAAAATCTAAGATACCTGAATGTTTAGGCTTTCTGAAAAAAATCCAAATTTTACACAGATTTGATAAAATAACGAGACACATAATATCAGAATATACACACTTCTATTTATAAAAAACTGTTATATAATACATTTTAATGTTTACAAAGTAGATTTAAAACATAACTTTTATTACTATGTAATTCCATTAATTTGATAACATCTGTGTATAAGCATACACACACATACACATAAATATATATATATTTAAATACATGAATTTATTAATGAAAATAATGGCTACAAGTCTTAATAATTTGTGTACATTACTATATCTCATGCATATAATCTTATACAAGGTATATTAAAATATATGATAATTATAATTGACCTTAAATTTTATAGTATATGTCAATATCGCAATACTCAGAAATATCTAATTTTATATAAAATCATTAGTTTTAATTTCTCTTAATATTTAAAAAATTACAAGTTATTTAATCGTTATGTTTCCTTAATTGCAACAATTATAAATACCAGATTTTTCCTTAAAAATGTTCCAATTTATGTTTTCTAAAAATAAGTTTCATTTTTGGCTTTAAATTTCATTATAGTTCTTTAGCGTTATAGTTATAAACACTTTATTTCAAGCATTACATTAAATATTGATTTATCTTCAAAACAACCATTTTAAGAAAAAGTAATTTTTATTTCATAGTTAAATTTATACTAGACGGATATGATGCGAATTTCAATGTTATGTTTAAAGTTAAAATAAGGCTACATATTTTGTTTTCCAATTGTCTGAGACACAAGAATTAAATAAATTAAAAAAAAAATTAAGGTATAAATTGAAAAATAAGAACAAAATGTTTTAGAAATAACCAAATGTTATTGTTCCAATAGATGTTTCACTTCTCTATGTTTAGATGTTTCAAGACATGGATAGCTCCGCAAGAGCGACGGCAAGTGATTTTGTCCATAAGTTTTTTTTATCGTATAGGGGTGCTTATGCTTGATAAATACATGAAAGCTGTAATTGTATTCCTTCTTTGTTTATTGGATATATCTGAAAAAGAATGCTTTCCTAACATGGTTGCTATTTTTTTATTTTATTTAGGTTTTTTTCTGGTAAGTTTACAGTGATACGTTTTCATAAAAGTTTCATAAATAGTTAAGTAATATGAAAGTTACTTCTTTTTTTGCATAATATATTAGAGTAAAATCTGTTTTCGCAAAAGAAACTATTTTATTGTAGTTGCTTAAGCTGTTTTGGACAATGGATCCATTGTGAAATAACATTTTTTTTTTTTTTTTTTTTTTTTTTTTTGACAAGAGCTCAAGTGAAACAACAACTCTTGAAATTGGGAAACATCATTTGGTGGAAAAGACTGAATAGAAATAATGAGAAAACCTGTAGTTTGCGAATCTGGCAGCAAAGAGAAATGCTTTTCAATTAACCCAGACTCCGAAGTAGCTTTCCAATTGAAATGTTATAATGCATTCAAAAATCATTCACTAAAATTTATTACAGTACTCTAGTTATAGGAAGCAACACAAATAAGAGCTATAATAAATTGACAAGCTCATCCAGTTATAAAAAGATATATAACATTTATGTTTAATTATTTATTTCCAAGAGTTTCCTTTACAGGGATAAATTATTTAGAAATTTCACTGATAAAAACTTAAATTATACTATTTACTTATTATTTGAAATTTATTTCATTTTCCATTTTTATTTCAACTTAAATTGTTTTTTTTTTTAATTTTAAGCCTAAATAGAATTAATGATATATAAGTTTTTCTTATTTTCTAAAGATGCGTCCAATTTATTTTCTAAACGGAATTCTTTGTTTTCAAAGTTTGATGTTAACGAATAATTTTACTACATATTATATTCTGTAACTGGCTATGAATAGAAGATTCCTTGATTTTATATACTAACATTTATAAAAGAAGTTAAGCAATCATACTTCTTTGATTATTTGGATTTTATAAAATTCTTTTCAAAAAAGCAAATCTTGAAAACGAATCTAAAGTTTTGATTGTTTTATGTTAAATTCAACCAAAAATTATTTAACAACTCAAAAATTTATTTTTTCTAAAAAATGTTTGGAAGTAAAATTGGCAAACTGAAGAAAGATAGAAATTTGAATTGTTAACTATACTTTCGATTTGCTACTTAGCTTTCCTGATATTGTACGAATTTACTTTAAAATTTGCCCACTTTATTACCAATATACCGAAAAATCCAAGAAGCCATATATTATGTTCTTCTTCCAATGTTAATATATATTTCTCTATTCCTTGTTATATAAAAACATTTTTGATAGAAATTTTAGTAAAAAAAAATGTACTGAATCTAAAGTAAAAAAATAATTAGCTGTTACATCAATGCGTTATGGTGATTACAGTTATAATAATATATAATTAAAATAAAACACATATAAATATATTATTAGATATTCAGAATTGAAAAATATGAATAGATAATAACTCAATGGTTCGAATAAATTTTAAGTGATATTTGCTAAGCAAGTGAAAGACATACTATTCTCTTTTACACTTATTAATTATGTGTTGTTGTTATTATTACTAATATCCTATCTGCGCTCTATGTAACCTTAACACAATAAAGTTCGATACAAGATGTGGACAATTATGGATATCATTCCAGTCCAGACCAAGACAGTTCAGGGTATGCTGAAATGATGCTTATTCTTAACAGTATTTAGGGCAAAGATCCCTTGCTTTACCCGGAATATTTAATGCCTTTCAAGTGCCCACTAGTAAGTCGAAACAGACTTATGTTACTTATTTCTGTAATCACAGCCAGGCGCATGTATTTTGATATGAGTACGAAATTTCAGCGGTATAAAATATTTAAGGAGAAACTTTTCACAGAAGCCTTTAACTCAATGTGGACGTGATTATATTAAATATTATTAGTTTATGCCATAAAAGTTGCTTCGCAATTTTCACTATATTATTTAAAAAGAGGAAAATGGTTAGATTATATTTATGCAGAACTTTTCATTAAAAACATATATTAAAATACGGTAGCTTCGTTATCATACCACAATTAATTAAAGTAAGCAATCATTGAGTTATAAAAGTAATTATTGCTTTTTCAGAGTAAGGAAAATATAATACACATGCAACACTACTCAGACATTCAATAATAAAATATACAAAATTATATATGATTATTATTCTGAATGTTTACTCTTTAAAGGTATATATTATTTAAATTGGAAATTTCTTTACGAAAGTCTTGAATGAATTGTTTAAAAATTTAAGCACACTTTTGTTTACAACCACGTAAATTTTCTTGCACAATTTCTACTTTAAAATGATGTAACAAGTATTCATGATTTACATTTTATATTATGTCATTAATTTTACATCAATAGAATATATAGAAGGAAATGGTATTGAATTTTACGAATAAACTATTACGGTTTATAAGTGTTATTTTTCATATATACAAAGATATATTATTATTTATAGTCCATGTGAAACACCTAGATATTAATAATAAAGCTATATATTTTATTTAATGCACTATTTTTTATTCATTTGTGTTCTTTATAAATATTGAACTTCATTTATATCATTATGAATAAATATTATTATTTACTGTCAATGTAAAACATCTAGACATAAATAATAAAGATTTATGTTTTCTTTAGTGTTATACTTTATTCATTCATTTTCTTTACAATTAGTGGGCTTCATATATTTCATTATAAATTAATTATCTGAAGATTTCAACAAAAATCAAATTTAATACAAATTAAAGAGTGTATCTTATCATAAACAATAAGTTCAATAAATATAGTAACAATTACTTGCAATGAAATTATTAAACCTTCTTTAATATGTTTTAAATCATTTTATGTTTAAAAATTTAAATATAATATCTGAAAATTCATTTTATATACATCTTTCATAAAATGTGAGTAAATGAAATGTAGCATAAATAGATAAAAATATAGTTAATATATATTAGTTACGTAGAAATTCAGTTAAATAATTTTTTCATTGAACTGAGTAAATGAAAGTGTAGTATAAAAAGATAAATATGAAGTGTACGGTAATTAACACACAAATATGACATAAACTAATTAAACGTTGTTGTGTAAATTCAAGAATAAGCAATTTAAACTTCATAAATATAAATTTGAAAGCAATACTTCACTCAATTTGAAACAAACAATGCAATTACGAATGCAAATAAACATGACACTTCAGCTAATCACAAATATAATCTAATCTACTCTTATGGAAACTTAAATAACTTCGAAGCAAACTTTACCATTAGAAAATTTATCAAGCGCCTTTCAGCTATTCTCTAAAATCAATAGAAACTTGCACAATAGGGTCCAGTCTCGCAACATTCCTGATTGCTTATTAACTTTCTCTCTTTCTTTCTCTCGAGGGAAATAACTCTATCAAATTTCCGCCTTGTTAAGACTCTGAGAAAAGTGAATTAAAATATTCTTCAAAACAGTAGTGGGAATATTTCGTGACAATGTTTAAGCAAGTATATTTATTTATGTCTATCAATGAGTAAACAAAACACGTTAAAATATTAAATGAATTTTATGAGATTTATTGAGGAAATTTTCCATTAGAACAAATTTA
>JAPDSC010075907.1:0-16627 GCA_026290005.1 Latrodectus geometricus | reverse complement strand
TGGATGACACTTGATGTTAATACAGTTTTTTCAAATATTAATTAATTAATTTATTCAGTTTTTATATGGGGCAAAAATGCATTGCGGTATAGTAATGCCATCTGTTGGTATCAATAGTTTCTATCTCCAGCTCTACATTTTTTACAGTCTTAAATTTATTTATTTTATTATCTTGAATTTATTATTTCCTTTGAAAATTCAATTTTGAGGTTTTAAAATAAATTAGTGAGATAGAAAGTGTGAATGTGAGAACGATAGATAAAAAAATTTTTCTAATTTAAAAAAATGTATGAAAATTATTTATAAATGAGTTTTTGCAACATGGTGAAATGAAAAACGTTTCTTGCAGTGGCTAAGTTGATAGAGCGTCTGGTTAGAATCTTCATATTTTCGAATCGAATCTCGTCGAATGAAAAATATTATTGAAGCAATAAACTAAACAAACAGGCTGAATTTATGGTATGGATCCTTGTTTCGCAAATCAATAGTGAAACTTTAATAAAAAGTAACTGAAACAAAAATTTTTCGTTGTTGAACTAAATAGGAATTAAATTAAATTTTTTTGCTTATATTACTTGTTTTTTTTTATTTGAAGTGGATTAAGTATAGTTTATCTATACTCTAAATAATATATATATATATTTGTAAAGTTTTGCATATTCCTGGTTGTGTTGTCAATATGTACAAATAAATATTCTTTTTTTTTTTACAAATTATTATAATTACTTTTGACATCACAAAAGTAATAACAATATTTTTTACATTTATATGTGCTTAAAGATAATATAAGTATTTAAATAATAAATATTTTTATTTAAAAATAAAATTGGATTATACACAAATTTATAAATTAAAATAATATTTGAAAGAGCGATTAAGCCTTTTGAAATGTTACGTGGTCAAACATGGACTTGAGCAGTTAAGCCATGGTATCAATACTTTGTAGCTGTAGATCAAGCCCATGTATATAAATAATATTTTTTTTTATTTTACCATGTATGAATCAAAAAGGAAAAGTTATATTAATCCCAATAGCAGTTAATTTTGGCCACTACTGCACGAATTTATTAGAATATTATGCGCATAGCAGTGACGGATCGCTCAGTCACATCATAAACCATATCGCAACAGATTCAGTCTTACGCATTATTGGGTCTTTGATCGTACCATTCGATGTCTTTTGAAGCTCAGTGGAATGTTCGCAAGGCTTCCATTGCTTCGTTTAGCCTAGGCGTTTGCAATGCTAGTGGTGCAATGATCACCAACATGGAAAACGGAATGTAACAACATTGTCGTTAATGACGTATAAAGATTCTGCCTTCAGCACCATGATAGTTGAAGTCTGGAGACACCATGGGTGAGAGACTGTTGTACTATTGCGTTATGCACTGCACACTGGTCCGATATCCTATATCATGGTTTGAGATGGTATTTTATTTCACTCTTGAATCCCTCTAGTACGCATTGCTGGTAGGCGAAACAGCTTGGTCTTGATCAATTCTGAGTTGTTGGACTGTATGGTCTTTCTATAACTTCAGTGCTTGCTATCAGCCATATTCAACTAGGATAATGCGTGACCAAACGTGGTATGCAATGTTCAAGAACTCTCTACTCATCAGATGGAATTGCTTGCTTGGCCTGCTTGCTGCATTCATTATTAACATGTACGTGATCCATGGATAGAAAGTATTTATACCATGGCTTATCTGCTCGAGGCCATTCTTAACCATGCAACATTTCAAAACGCTTAATCGCGCTTTAAAACGTTAATTTTATAATCTTTATGTGTTAACCTCATTTATTTTTTCCCCAATCTATCGCTAATCAAAAACGTATGGTCCATGCTTGCATAACAATTGGCCAGAAATACATAACCCACTGGTGCACCAGATCAAATTTGGCACTATGTGGAAGTCGCATCAACTATATTCTAAGGATACCTCCAAAGCCTCTTTGATTTTATATCGAGGCCTGTGGCTGCAGCTATATCCAACGATTGCGGCTACTTTAACTGCTGATTTTGTCACCATCTACACTTTGCAAGAGGTTGTCATTTCAATCAGTTGTTCTTTGTATAACGTGTTATATGCCATTTAATTTTCCAGTGATATGTCTCTGGCCTTTCTTGGAATAATTAAGAAGGAATAATCTTTAAATAAAACAATAAAAGTTATTAAAATGCAAAATATATATTTAATCACATTTCAAGTGATTACAAGACATATCATTTTATAAATCTACAAAACTACGATGAAATTTAAGAATATTTGAGATTTTTAGGCAACAAAATTATGATATAAGTTTTGACACAGTAAGTTTGAGATTTCTCAACAAAAAAATAATCTAATAAATTAGTTATGAGAAAATATAACACGTGATTTGATTATTCAACTTTAACTTTCTAATGAAATAGAATTTGGTGTTTTTCATAATAGTTAACTCTATTCACTTAAAAATTATTCAAACTTAACGGAAAATATAATAAGACGGAAAATATAAAATAATGGAAAATATAAAATTCTTATCTTTATTTTTATTTCTTGATTGATTTTATTTCGACTGAAATACGTAGCAAGCTACAATGACACTATATACCATTAAATGTATTTTCAAACATTTAATGCAAATTTAAAATATGAATGGCCCAAATTAAAGTTATTTAAATGTGAATAATTAAAAATTATCCATGCTACGTCACAATTAGAATTACTTTTTAACATCAATCTATATTTGAGAATTATCGGTTTTGGTAAATTTTTTGGCGACGAAAAATAGACGCAAAATTTAGCTACATTCGGCTGTTAGTCGCCTTTGGTGACACATACGGGGGTTACTCTGAAATTGTTGAGATACGCGCAGACGAGAATTTACAAAATAAAAATAACGGTTTAATTTTAAAATACAAAGTATTTTAACACAGAAGACGATTTTTTACTGACTTATTTCAACTTGTTTAGCATGGAGTAAATTTTAAACAGAAGAGAAAATGGAGTTAACATCGAGAACATTTTGGCAGTATGATTTTCTACGATTTTAAAGCATGATTAAATCAAAAAGAATGCGTTCAAGGTTGAAATTAGCATTTGGTGACCAGCTCATGCTACTGTATTCAGATGGCTTAGAGAATTTAGAAGAGGTCGCAATTTTCTTCAGGATGAAGAACGCACAGGAAGGCCGCCGTCGGCAGTAATCCCGGATAATGTGTCTGCCATACGAAAAATGTTAATGGATGATAATCGCTGTACCTATCAAATGATTCAGAAGGAGCTTAACATTAGATCCGCAGCCATACACAAAATCATTCATGAAGAATTGCATATGAAAAAAGTAGTTTGCCGTTGGGTTCCCCATAATCTAACTGAGCACCAAAAAGAGGAGCGTTTCAGAATCAGTAAAGAAACTCTTAAATTGCTAAATGATGGTGGCCACCGCATCATTTCTAAAATTATAACAGGTGATGAAACGTACATACCGTTTTTTGACGTTCCAACACGTCAAGAAAGCAAAGTATGGGTCCTTGAAGATGATCCTAAGACGACAATGGTGAAAAAACAACGCACACTGAAAAAAGTGATGTGTGCCGTTTTCTTCAAAAGTACGGGATTGGTCAAAGCCATCAAGTTGGAAGGACAGAAGACAGTAATAGCAAACTGGTATACCACTAAATGTATTCCAGAAATTCTACAAGAACTGAATGTTAGGAGACTAATGCTTCACCATGACAAGGCATTTTCACATACAGCCGGATTAACAGTTGAGTTTATTAAACAAAAACAAATGAAAGTGATCGAACATCCATCGTATTCACCTGATCTAGCTATGTGCGACTTTTGGTTTTACTTTAATCTAAAAAAGAACTTACGTGGACATCGTTTTCATTCAGAAGAAGAAATTGATGTGGCTATAAATGCATTTTTTCATCTATTCCAAGAAATGAATGGCTTGAGGCATTTAATCTGTGGAAAATTCGTCTACATAAGCGCATTGATGCTGGAGAAGACTACTTTGAACACACCTAAAATTTTGTATTTATAACTTTAAAAACCTAGTTGTATTTCAAAAATTTCAGAGTGACCCTCGTAATCGCAATGTTCACTTGAGCTTTCAACATCAAGAATTAGCTATTACTTTTAAAACGCTTAACTTCGAATTAGTTCGAATTTTAGTAGTAACAGAATAGGAATCTATTTACGTTACTATTACGACTTTTGCGCATGAATTGTACCACGAAATTAGACGTACTTTTATTCTTATATATTCTCAATGGCAACCGAACAATTTTGCTAATTTTTGATTGAACTCCCACTTGAGATAATTATATAAGGAACGCAACAGCATTTCTGCTATCTGTGGGAAAAATTTAAATACAACATTATATGTCCCTTAGCAGCCAGCTGTAGCTATTAGCAAATAAAACAATATATTTAACAACTTGTTGCTCCCTTCGTTGAGCGCGATGCTCGCTCGGCATTCCTCATCCGAAATTCTTCTCTCACTCCCTCCACGTGCGATTCCATAATCTCGCACTGCGCCGCCCTCTATCGGCCGCAGCCCCTGGCAGGGCGCGCGCGGGGGAACGCCCTCGCAGATTCAGTTGGTCACCGAGCCTGCGAGAGAAACAGTGCTCCCATATTTGTTTTTTTTTTTTTTATATTATCGCGAAGGGCGATCCACAGAATAAACAGCAAACGATCTTCCAGTGGAGGGTGTGTGCTTGTGTGTGTGTCGGTGGTGTAAGGAAGATTCCCAGGGATATAAGTGTGCCGTGAGTGCTTCATGTGCAGGGCGGTCCCGAGAGGAGGCCTGTGAGTGTTCCTTGTGTTGAGTCGGGGTGGGGCGCCCGGAGAGTGTGCCCTTAGAAAGAGTTCTGTTGGAAAATCGAGAAGGGACGGTACACTCCGAAAGACATGTGGGGTTTCTCGTGATCACTCGCACCACTTGGAATAGAAGGTGAGCAATTTGCAATAATCTGCCTTTTGATGTTACAGACGTTTTCTCCTGTAAACACAAACACAATCAGAGAATTTTATTAAATATTTGGGCTTATGTATAGGACGAATAATAAAATTTACTATTTACTGATTATGAGAAAAATAAAACGAGTGTTAATGTTAACTAATACTCGTTTTACTTCTGTGTGTGTTTGTGTATATATAATTTACATTTTAGATAATCTGTGGTCATTGTAACGCGTTGGATACAATTAATTTAATTAGAAAATTTAACAGTAGATAAATTTTGTGTTTTGACCGTGAATTTAATAAGCTGTTATTATTTATAAAATTATTATTTTTGCCTTAGCTTCTGGCACAACAATTCCATGTGAAGATCTCGTTTGTTTTATATTTTTAGTTCTGAGGATAGTAAATAATCTATTTTTCTAAGAATGTATGGAATGTAAAATAATTTTGCTTAGAAATATCGGAAAATAATGAGGTTTTAGTTATTTTATTTAATAAATGGCTAAATATTCTTCTTATCTGAGAAAAAATATTTTTATTTTTTATTAAAAATGAAGAATATGACCCTTCTGATTTAATAACTCGTCAAAGCATTTAATGATGAATAAATTTCAAGATGTCTTTTAATTTCGTTGATGCCACAGCTATTAATTATTAAAATCATGTGTAAATAGCGGAAGTTCACAAATTTACTATTAAAACGTAAAGTACACATACAAATTAAATAATGAATTAATGTGGAAGAAAATACACATACTTTTTAATTCCGTTTTGAAAAATTCAATAAAATTCTCGATTTCCAAAACGAATTATATAGTAAAAATATCGGCCTATTTACTATTTTTATTTTGCTCTAAGAAATGTAAAATAATAAGTATATGAAAATACCTTTTAAATAATCTTTCATTGATGAATATAAAAATTTAATAATTGAGCGTTCTTAAAGTTTTTTGAATGACACATTTTTTTTAGAATAAAAATTTTTAATTATTGCGTTTTTATAGAACTGAAATAGAATGTAAGCCATAAAACTTTTAAGAAGCATACTTTTGAAAATTTTAAATTATCAAATTCTTGCTCTAGAATTAGAATTTTTTCATTAAAATATTAAATAGTAAAAAATTTTTAAAAATAATTTTTTACTGATGAATATAAAAATTTACTATTTCAGCTTTTTTAAGGTTTTTTGAATGATATTCTCCTTTGTAAAAAAAGAATTTTTACTACATTTTTATAGAATTGAATAGAAAATAAACCATATAATTTTAAAACAAAAAAGTATTTTAAAAGATAAAATTAAAATATAAAATCCGATTATCTTAGAAAGTAGTTATTTTTTTAAATTGGAATTTTTAAGGAATTCTTATTTGCCCACAAATTGTTGCCACATTCGTTGTTTGGGATCCATCATATACCAATGTACAGTATGACTGTGGTAATGACATTATTGTACAATAAATATAAAATCCACTTTATAACTCAGGCGATTTTATTTCATAACCGTTTTAAAATAATTATGTGAAAAATAATATGAAAATGCCTGCAATTTTTTTTTTATAAAATTGCTTTAAATCAAATAATTAAGCAAAATAACGCATATCGCTTATAATAATAACTTGATAAAAAATAATCATTTTATCAAAGCTTATAAAATATACTCATTAACAAAATTGTTTTTTTTTTAATATTTTAAAGGGAAGTATTATATTAAGGGAGTAATTATAATAAGGAAATAGCTTATATAAAAGTTATTATATTAAGGGAATACAGAAGTTAGTTTGGAAAGAAATACTGATAAATACAATTTTAAAAACAATTATTTTGTAAAAATCACATAAAACAATGTAAAGTAATTTTTTTCTGGATTTAGAATTTTATATCTTATATTTTTCATGAATTTTGAAAAAAACAGGATGTAAATAATGTTTTTTATGAAAAACATAGCTTCTTTAAATAATTTTGACACATTTATTATTTTTAGAAAAAAAAATGTTTTATGACATTTTAACTTTTGATAACAGATTTGTATCAAATGTACAAAAATATAATAATTTTAGAGTACTGTATGTTTAAATTGTGTTTGATAACAAAGCGAAATAATCTAAAACTCAAAAAAAGATTAAATTTTTTATACTATGTATGTAATTAAATGTTTTTCACTCAAAATCTTAAAATGCTTAAAACAGAAATAATAATAAAAAATTGAAACTTTTTAATTTATAAATTAAAAATTTTACTAAATTTAAACTAAATTTATCTTAATTAATTGTAAATAAGAATTTAAAATTATTAAATTTAAAGTTTGAATTTATATTTATATAAAATATAGTTTTAAATATTGAATTAATATATTTTTACTTATTAAAAAACACTATATAATATTTCCTACTGTATTGTACAATAATATAAATAAACAACTATAATAAATAATTAATTTTTAACCGAGTTTAATCTTCTTAGGGGGGGGGACACAGACATAAAATGTTTTTTATTATATAAATAATAATATGAGTTATATTCCAGTCACTTTAATAAATATTAAATTCTGAGAAAAGTAAAAATAATATATAAACAGAGAAACATAATATAAAATTATTATTAATCAAAGAAGCTTAAAATTTTTGCAAAGTTTTTTATTAATCTGTATCATTATAATGTTTCGCCTAAAATTTATTGTTGATACCTCTTCTAATCATATTCTACATAAATTTAACTATCATTACATTATAAAATTCTAGGGTACTTATTTCTTTTCTTGTATATTTTCGTTTATTTACAATAAAAATTTAATCAATATTTTCATACGTCATTAGAGTTAACAGTTTAAAATTACCGCCATTCCCGTCCTGATTGTTTCGATTACTATTGTTTAGAAAGAGTCAATTTATTCTCATTAGGGTTGCTGAGGAAAGTCTGATACCTACATCATCCTCAGATTGTCGAAAATTATCACCAAAAATCACCATCATGAGCATAAAGATCGCTTTTACCAAACAACAAAATGCAAACATGAAACACTTTTTCTATTTCGCCTGAAAATTAGTCAGTTGATTTTTTATCTTGTTTTCTATGACGCCATTACCGAACAGAGAAATTTATTATCTTAGAGCTATATACTTAGCGACATAAATTGAACATCACTACAAAACATGAATTATTTTGAAAGACAAGGATTCAAGTCGATGTCTTTTTCTCTCCGAAAAAAGATACCAATTCTGACAATTCTATTAAATTCATCTAAACTGAGATGCTTTTCTTCAAAAAAATCACACCACATTTTTGCAGTTTATATTATGTTGTATTTATTTAACAATACTCTCATTTTTCGTGACAATTTTTTGACGTTTTATTCTTTAGAGATTTTCTGTAAATATTCTTTAACTTGGCGATGTCATAGTTTTTAAAAGAACTTTCAAAATAGTTGATTCAGTAATAGTTTTTAAGATACACTTATGCAATTTGTCTGGCATATATTTTTTTCCCAGATATTTTAGGTATTTTTCTGTAAGCGCGTTCGTATATATATTTAGTTTAAAGCGAGAATAACTCATTTCCTATATGTTTGTTCTAAAAATGGCTTGCTTCTAGGCCTGCCAAAGCATCAATCGTTCCACCATACGGATCGTCAGAATTCAGTGCAGCTGCAATTCACTCCAATTTAGAGGTGAAAATCCATTTTTGAATAAAATCATTTGCTAAAACAACAAACCTGAAAATTATTTCGTACTGAGGGTGTTTTTCGATTATACTAGGAAATGTAAAATATATATTGTATTTCGAGAGAAATTAACTTAGATTTATTACTTGATCTTTTTTCTTTTATACATCTCTGGAATTTTTTCTTTTAAAGCATTTTGAAACTCACCTTTTAATCGATTAAATTTCAACAAAATATTTTTAATACGTCAAAATTCTACACTCGAATTATCATTTTTCTTTCTTTAATTTCATTCAACACTGTTCAATATATTATTAAAGTTAAAAAGCAGATAATGGAAATTCATGTAATAAATGAAATGAATTTCCAATTGCAATAAGCATATAAATATTTAATTATTTTAAAGAAATAAGAAATATTTTATAGAAAGTAAATTGTCTAATTACAGTGGGTGTCAGAATTATTCGTACATTCGTGAATTGTAATAAAATAGCAGATTGGATTAATAAAAATTAATATTTCATGTTTATAATTATTTCATATTAATTAATTGTTTTTAATAAAATTGCATTAAATATTTTAAAATCAAATGAAAATTTATTTTTATAAAATTTATTGAACAAGAAAGAATGGTTAAAAATATGATACAAAATTCATTGTACATATAAAAATTTTGTAATTTTTTAAGGATACAATATAATAATAAATAAATGTAATATTTATGTTAATCAATATTTGATAACTGTATATAAGGAATATTTGATAAGATCAATATTTAAAGGGTAAATATTTACAAACTTTACAGGCATCTGGATTCAGAATTTAATGTATTTTTTTTTTTTTTTTTTAAATTTCCAGATATTAATACATTTTGTTCTTCAACAAGTTGTTTTTCAGATCAGTTTTTAGTTTAATTTCAAATATTAACCATTAATTCTAGTCAAATATCCTCTTTTTAGTTTAGATTTAGAGTTTGAGGATCGCTTTAAAACACAGGAATGACTCTAAAAACACCAAATAATTTATTTACAATCATTTTCTCGGGGGAGGGGGGGGGGAGAACATTTCCCAATATACAAATTTTTGGTAATATTTTCAAATTCTTTATTGAAGTCTCATCGTGATCTAGTATTAGGAAATCATTCTTAAGAGTGAAACGTCTCAGGTTCGATCCCAGCCACTGTTGAATAATTGGAAATGGTTGTTGCGTTTTAGGTTTCTACATGCATATTTGTCGTGGTGAGTGCTTTGAGAGTTTTCCGAGTTTCTTCTGTTGTGACTCGTGGATGGATCCCACAATCTATGAAGAGGAGGTAACTATGCAGTTGATATTAAAATACGCTACGACAGCCTTTAAGTGTAAAAAAGCACTCTAAGTGACATTTTTCAAATTTAAAATTAATAACGCTACGATAGTTATGAAGTCGAAATTAAAAACAGATTAAGTTACAATCTCAGGTTTGTTTTGAAGAAACATTTTATAACTGAAATGTGTGTGTGTGTGGGAACTATATACATATCATAAGTCGTTAAAGTAGATTTTTAAAAAATTTCAAGTTCATTCTGTAATTGTATACTTTCTATCAAACAATCATTTAGGTGATTGTTTTAATATCAAAGAGGATATATTACTGTAAATGAGAGATCATCAACTATAAAAGAAAATAATTTTCATCGTACAACCTCTTAAAGGGTTTGAAATAGCTTAATATAAATATAGATAGTTCTTATAGAAAACTTTTCAGACAGTTAAAGTAAGAAATTAAATGCATTCATAGTTGAAATATATGAATCAATTAGATATTCCAGAGTTTTAAATAGAGAAATAGTCTTATATAAAAGTAAGACTATATTATAGAAATTTCAGAAGAAATTATTCCATAATTTGAAGACCAGAGGGTTAAATCAATTAGTTGTAAGCTGAAATGCAATGAATCATTAATTATCAAGTAGCATTAATCTATATATAAATATTGATTAGAGCTATTTGATCCATCACAAGCATTTATTTTCCGTACAATCTCTTCCTCATGTGATTTTCCTCTGATATAAATTCACATATTGAAGTAAAATTGTCATTCGACTACGCATTTAAAATGGGTTTTTTGAAGTCGTTGTTTAAAATAGCAAAAAATGAGAATTCTAAACCATTTTAGTTTAGCAATTACTTAAATAGTATACTGATCAAGCATGTGTAGAATTTTCAAATAAGGATTTATAAAATATCCTTATTTGACATTAATAAATATTTAATTGTGTTTCAAGATAATATAGTGGTGCTTTTGAGTTTGAAAATTTCCAAATTGAAATTTATACATAATTTACATCCACTATATATAATCATATTTTATTTTTTAAAATTCATTGTTAAAATGATTTTAATATTGTAATATCGAAATGCGAATAATTTTAAAGTAATCCGTGTTGATTTATAAAAGAACAGAAATGCATTGTAAAATAATGTACTAAAAATTTTGAATTTTAAATTTAAAAAGTTTTTCTAAAAAAAAACATTCAGAAAAATAGTTTTAAAAAAGTATGATTTATAGGGTATTATAGAAGTTTCAGAATTCCAAATTTAAATATATTTCTTCAGTAAATTTATGGTTTGCTTATAATTTTTTCAGTTCATTAATTTTCATCCTCTGCTTTTTCCTAAGTTTAAATAGTAGAACGGTTTTTAAAAAGAGAGACTTAAAATGATATTAATATCGTAAAAAAGTTTCCAAATATTAAATAATTTTAAAATTAACCATTAATTTTTTTAAAAAAAAGCTATATTTGTGTTATAAACTAATGTAGTGTCGTCTTTTTAATCTGAAAAATGAAATAATAATTACAATTTTTGAAAATATTTTTAAAAGTCAAGTAAAAATACTGAAATTCCGTTCGCAAGGGGGTCATTATAATTTTCCCCTCATCGTTTACAAAATAAATGACGCCAAAAAGTAATTACTGCTAACAAAACATTTATTATAATGATTTAAGCAGGTTTATTTTCACAAAGGGGTACTTTTTAATCCCTAATTTGGACTCGTTAGATATTCTAAGAATAAAACGAAAAGGAATTAATTATTCTGCTCTCTTTCAAAAGCACTGTTTAAAGATTTTTGTAAACTTGGGAAATAAATTACTCGATTTATCAAAAGGATAGTGATATATTTTTCACTGTTAAGAAAAATAAATTTTTTCATCATTTTAAGTGTGAAGAATAATTATTTTTTGGTTATAAAATATTTAAAATGCTAATGAGTAATAGCTGACCATAAAGATATCGATATTTTTTCATTTCGCCGCCGCAGGCGATTAAGACGCCAAGTGATGCTACTGATTCCAATGGCAACCTTTTTCTTTTAGATTTGGCAACTTTTTATAATTAAATTCTTTTATTACTTCACACACGTTCTTTTTATATATATATCATTCAAATTTTCAATTGTTTATAAAATACTTATTATTTATCCACTCAAGTTCAATAATTTTTTTTTGAACTTTTAGTGGATGGCACTTGATGTTAATTAAATTTTTTCAAAAATTAATTCATTTATTAAATTTAATTGGTTAATTTTGTTGTGATTAATAATGTGTGTGTGTGAGAGAACTTTTTCTAATGTAAAAAAGGAGTGAAAATTATTTATAAAGGACTTTTTGCTATATAGTGCTACGTAAAGTCTCAGATCGGATCCTAGAGCCTAATGAATTATGGGAAACGAATGTTGCCTTTCTACATGGCAGCTGAGGTTGATGTTGAAGTGTTTTCAGAGTTTCCTCCCTTGCGACCCGTGAAGAAGATCCACTGTTTATGAAAAAGTACTTATGGAAGGCAAAACGTCATAGAAGTTAACAAAAAGTATTTAATACTTTCTATTGTTGGCTGTTTGCTAATAATGTCGCGTCTATAATGGTGATATTAACCTTCTTATATATTTATAATTTATTTACTTCTATATACTAAGATCCGATCAGCCTGCGATAAATATAAGATGAACGCACTCACATATTTTTAATAGTTCTTGTTTTGCAATGTAAAGAAAAGAAAAACTAGTTTGGAAAATATAAAAATAAAAGAAAAGTAATCGGGAACTATGTAGAGAAAATGGCTAATGGAATTATATGTCCCCCCCCCCCAAAAAAAAGATGTAAAACTATTGCGGAATTATACAACGTTAACTTCCATCGTTTTAAAATAGTTTTTGTTTATTTATAACGTATAAAGAAAAATAATCGGGAACTGAACAGAGAAAACGACAGAATGGATTGGGGAATTATACATCCATAACTTCCGAAGGAATTAAAACTAACTCTGAATTATACTTCTTTAACTGCCATATTTTTCAAAATAATCTTTGTTTGCTTTTAGGATTTCATTTCAGAATACAACAAATATCTTCACGGGGTATTATATGCATAAACTTTATTTGATTTCAACTCGCTGATGCATTAATTAAGCTACATATTTTAATAATTTATCCCTATAATTGTAGAAATCAGTGTATTTGGCGAGATTTATTGAGTTAAACGAATAGCTTAGTCTCACCATTGATGTAGTATTAGGACGAATAGTACCAGTTCAGAAATTAATTTCGCTACTTGATCTTTTATTATTATTATTATTATTATTATTAAAGTTATGCAATTGTTTCCATGGTGAACGAATGATTTCAGCAGATAAAGTCGGTAAAAATTCGGCTAAAAGGAGCATTACAGTCACAGATCTCCAAAGGCAAAAACAGGCAATTATAGCAAAATTTTGTAATTTTGTTTCATCGCCAAAAAATCAAAAGGAATCAATCGCCAAATATATTTCTATGTTAGAACCGAAACATAACAAAAGCCGTTATTAAATATATTCATAAATTTTAATTTGAGTCATTTATATTGTTAATTTGTTTGTATTAATTTTTTTCAAATCGAGCTTAATTCGAAAAAGATAAATACATTAATAAATAAAATAAAGGCTACAATTTTATTCATGTAACTCTTGACAATACTAGAATTGTATTTAAATATTGAAATATTTCCTTATATATATATATTGATATATTTCCTATTACGAATAACCTAATTGTATTTGTTAGAAATTTAAAATTTGATAATCTATTCTATAACATTTTCTCATATATATTTCATTTTTATTGAAAAATTTTTAATTTTTATCCTATATTTCAAATAGAATTCAAATTAAGATAAGTTATTTAAAAAATATAAAAATTTTTATTTTATGCTTGAAAAAAAAAAGAGTCATTTTTTAAATTTATGCTATTAACTAGAATTTTAATTTGGAGAAACTACCTGGGAAACCTTTTGTTCTTTTTTTATAATTACGTTGTAAAATTTCAGTTACTTTAGTTTTTTTCCAGCATATTTGCTTAAATTTCTACTTTATTTATAATAATATATACGAATTAATATATTCTTCAGAAAATTTAATCAAATCTTAATGTATACTGTATTTTTATAAATTGTTAGGGGTAGCGAATTATAAAGACCTCTATTTTGTTTTCCAATTTCTTAAGTTCGCTATATTTCCAAAAGAACGAATTTACAATCATTAGGGTTGTTGACCAAAATCGAAAAATACTAACACCTTGACCATAATGGTCACTTTTATATAAAACTTCAACGGATAAATTTAACTTATATTGGTTAAAAGATAAAATAGGATATATTAGTTATTCCTAAGATCATTTGTTCGAACTGTTGCTACCCTTTTTTGCTGTAAAGGGATAAAAAGTCATTTTTACTATGGTTTAAAATATTTTCAGTGGGAACAAGTTTATAATATATATATATATATGATTAATATTCGTAATAAATCCATTGTATATGTGTAATTTATATATATATATATATATATATATATATATATATATATATATATATATATATATATATATATATATATATATATATATATATATATATATTAGTGTAGAAATATTATTTGATCACTCGTCATTATAGCTCCTAATGAAAATTTATTTATAAATTAATCGAAACTCCAAACTCTAAATCCTGTGATTTTATGAGAACCATTTGACTGATCTAAGCTATAAAGTCAACAAGTGGTATTACTGACTTCAATTTACCCATCACGTTTTCAAGAATATCAGCTCTTTTGAAAATGTTTGAAACTTTTATTAATATATTAAAATTATTTTAAATATTCAAAATGCTCTTGTTTTTGCTAAAATTTGCCATAACCAATAATTATTAGATTTTATTTATATTCCTATGTTATTACCAAAAACATCCATTTATCATTTAAGCTGACGAAATAAAACAGGACCAAAATGTTTGTTTTACACAAAGATTTAAAGATAATGTATTGCATATTTAAGAAAATATTCATTAACACATGATGCCATTTATAAATAAATAAATAAATCTATTTAAAAAAAAAAAACCTTAAAATGGCCTTTTAAAGGGAAATATTGAAAACATTTTATTATAAGCCAAAATCCACAATATTGATAAATTAATCTTATAGAAGCTATTTTATTTTAAGAACTTCAAAATTTTCTGCTTACAAATAATGTTATAAAAAATGATAATTTAACTAGTTCTTTCCACCATTTTTTTCCTTAATGAAAGCAACTTAATTTATGAGATATATTATTAATTAATTAATTCAGATATCTTTACATTAATATACTTCCCTATTTTTAAATTAACTTTTATAGATATTCTATAAAATAAAATGCGCCGTCAATTCGAATTAATAGTTCCTTCTCGAACCCTGTTCTTATCTTTGTTCGACATACATTAAAAATTTTAAGAATAAATTTGTGTCGCCATTTTTCAGGGAATAAATCCTTCATTTTTCGAAAACTTTAGTCAACATACTTATTCATTCTACAAAATTGAAATTTTTTTCTGCCACCTTTTATCGTTTCGACTATTTTTTACACTTTTCTGTTCCAATTCTTCAGAAATACTCTTCTGATAAACACATTCCTTTAAGCTTTTCTGAAGCTCGAACAAAATGGCGGCCATCATCGTTTCGTAAAATTCGATATCTTTTAAATGGCTCATTAACTCAATGCATTGTTTGACTGGAAGCTAATTTCGTCTCCGATTAGAACGTCTGTTAAGTTTGTGCAAAACGGCTCATTCACGAGAAAATCATTTATTTTGTTAATGGGAAAGGGTAGAAAGCATAAGAGCTCCAAAAGGAACAATAATTTATTTCCTGCTGTTTCTAATTACTTTTACAGCATTTGCTAAATAAATATGGCAACAATAGAATAATCACGTAAAAATTATTCTTTGAGAGTTTCTTTTAATAAAATACATTTACTCTAATTGTAAAACAATGAAATGTAATTAATGAAGTGAAGTGAAGTCATTTCTATTTAATGTATCTCATTCGTGTCTCAAATTGTGTAAATATATGAAATAAAATTATTTAATTGTTCATTTATTTTGCAATAAAATAACTTGATGAAGCAATCGCTTTTAAATGTGATGCATTTTGTGACATTTAGACTCAATTGTAAAGCTATGAACTCATATAATTGTAATTATACTAAGCAAACAATAATAAAACTTTATTAGCAAACAGTGATGTAAATTTAAATATCTTGATATAAAAATATTTGAATTTGTTTTCTCTTCATCTTTTATAGCTATTCCTTTTTGTGGTTTTGATTAAATTAACAAATACATTTCAACTATTAATAGAGTAACATTACTAAGCAATTTCTATTTTAATGGTAAGATGTTTCCCATAAATGTTTTTCATTTGTTTACTTTCGAATGGTGTATTTGTACCAAGGATAAAATTTATTATCTTTAAATTCAAATTTTATTATTCATTTTAAACAAGGATTGACGTTTTTTTTTGTAATTGAGTAAATTTGAAGGCATTTAAATAATATAAAGGTAATGAAAAAAAAAGTTATAGTTTATTTTCCATTATGTAAAGAAGACATGATCACGATGTGTTTGACTTTTAGAGGTTATATATATATATATATATATATATATATATATATATATATATATA
>JAPDSC010075895.1:0-14627 GCA_026290005.1 Latrodectus geometricus | reverse complement strand
TTTTTCAATTGTAATAAATTTTTATTCTATAAGAAAATAATGCCAGACTACAAAAAAAATTTCTGTAATCAAGGTATCATTTTAGAAATGGATAAAATCAACATTTTCTCATATTCTTAATCTTATGGGACAAGTTAGAAAAAATTGTTGCCATACAACAAATTTCTATTCCATAGTATTTACCTAAATATCCCAACAAGATTAAATATCTGTTGATATACTAAATAATATTACTTTGATAATAAAATATTGTTGCATTATTGTGTAACTGTTACAGCTATTGCATACCCCTTTAGTGAAGATCAATCATTACAGATGCCACCTATTCTGCTAAGTGGTCAGCATTCCTGACTGCGGATAGGGAGGTCTGGGTTCGATTCCCAGTCGGGGCATGGATGTACTTTCTCTTTCTCTCTCTCCTGTCTTTGTTCTTTCCTTGTATGAATGGGTTGTGAATGGTTGCCTACCCTATGAACGGGTTCCTATGGCATGTGTGTACTGAGGAAGTCGGACTGCACACTCAATTGCAGCTCAGTTGAAAGAGTGGAGCAGCGCACCCATACTCAAAAAAAAAAAAAAAAAAAAAAAAAAAAAAAAAAAAAACCATTACAGATAAATAATAGCAAAATTATTTTCTGTTAAAACAGCGATTTCAAATATTACCAAATTCTAAATATTCAGTAAAAAAATTGTTAGTAGAAGTAAATCACTAAAATATTTACGATTTTTTATATCCATGATGGAAATTTTAATGAAATAAAACTTTGCAAAAGTTGGAAACGAAACCTGACGAATTTATATGAACTTTTTGGGGATTTTAGTACATTTTTAGCCTAAAATATTTCTCCAATAACAGAAAAGCATTTCATATATCTTATAATTTCCTGATATGTTTAGAATTAAATTTCATGGTTATTTAAAAAATTTAAACTTCACTATGAACTATTGATGAATGTCACCCCAAAATTTCACCGTATCATCACTAAAAAAAAATTATTACTCTTCGATTTCACCAGAACAGGCAATAAAAGTCCCCAAATGGTATAACGACCCCAAACAAAATACTGGCGATTGAAAATTTTTACCGTCATTCTTTTAACATTTCAGCTTTTGAAAAAAAAAATCAATCAATAACCAATCACTATAACAATTGGAAATTTCTGTTGTTAATAGTAGGAATAAGAAAATAAATTTAAATATTTCCTTGCAATAAATGAAGTTAAATCAATATACATTAAGCACTCTGTAAGTAGAAGCAAAATAGATTTAAAAATTCTTCCTTCTACAGAAATATTATTGATGGATAAAGTTTATACAAAAATGGCAAGTGACTGATAAAGTAATCGATTGAAATTTTTTTATCACAGAGCTTTCTGAAATATAAAAATATTCTTGGAGAATGAGGAATACTGACAACTTAAGATGATTTGAAGTTAGAGGACAAAATTCAATATTTGCTCATGTTTTGAATAGCGAGTACCTATATAACAGAAATACAAATAAAATTTCCTTTTGTTCATTCACCACAACTTTCACTTTTCTCTATATAAGTTCCAAGCGATTGTTTTGTTCTTTGTCAAACTCAAAAGATGTAATTTCGAAATAAGTTTAGCGATTCTGCCAAAAATTGTAAACTTTTTTTCGCCAAATTTGTTTGGAAAGTAAATCCAAATGGGTGCGTAAAGCCGTCTTACAATTTAAACGTTAAGAGGATTTCATGTGATATAACTAACTTATTTTTTTAAAAATTACTACTGCATTTAGCAGTTTCTCTTAAACACTGTTATATTTAAAAAGTAGATAATACTCAAGAAGTGAGGATAAAGAAAATAATTACTTTTTTTTTCTAATGGTGGGTATTCTTGAGTAAGTAAGTAACATTAGCCCATCTGCCGCAACAAGGCCGGAAACTGGTACTCATTTTATCATTACCCGGTTGGCACCTGTGAACCAAGTCACAGAGGTACGAGTAGCATCGCTCACGCCACACCACCACAAACCCGTTTATAGGAATGACCACTTTTATCCATCTGAGGAAAGGACAAGAAACACAGAAAGAGAAAGTACATCCATGCCCTAGCCTTGATTCGAACATATGTCCTCCCCATCCGTAGTCAGTTTCGCTAACCACTAGACAGGTTGAGCGACTGGGTAAAAATCTAATTGTTGACAAAATAAAAATTATATTTATAAATTTTTTTGGAAATTCTCTTTTGTCTTTAAGTATCCATACATTATTTCTTTTTATATGACAGTTGATTTTTGTACAGCAAAACATCCAGTGGTTTTTAAAACTAAAACTCATAAGCATATAATGATTAACAGCCGTTTGACTAAGTATTGTTTGCGATTCTTTTAAGTTTTTTTGAATAAGACCGATTAAGTTCATAATACACTTATATATAAAACTAAATAAACTAAATATCGGTTAATAGACCTGACAAATAACACCAGACTAACCTAGAAATCTAATCACACAGTTTCTATTAGAACAAAATAAATATCACCGCTCGTGAAATACAGTAACTTTAATGGCATCATATGATAACATTTTGCACGAAACGTGAGTCATCAAATTGTTTGGAATGTTATTTATAACGGCATTAGCTTCTCAGAATATCCTGGTAGAGCTTTGAAACACAAATGCAAATTATATAAATGCTTCCAAGGGACATTTAATCATTCAAATGTCATAGCATAGAAAATGATAAAAGAATAATATTTTTGTTTTCTGACTTTTATATTGAACATGTTGAGAAATCCAATTCTACATACACCATATTTTTCAAGAATATTCTTGTAAAATCAGTAAAATGTGTATTCTACGCTGGTTTATATTGTAGATTTGAATAATCTAATAATTCAAATAATTGAAATAAATAATCTTTTGTCCACAAAAGTCGATAAATGAGTTAATATATATAAATAAAATCCTTATTCTGTTTATTCTCCGAGTTTTTTGCCAAGAACTAAATTGATGTATAATGAATATAGGTATAGCATTAAATAAGTATGGAAAAAGCTTACATCAAAATGTTATTATCTGGCATGTAAAAGACACATAAATTTTGCTTCATTTCGAAATTTTAATTCCAGCGTTTGTTTTATTAATTTTAAACACAATAAATATTGAATTGATCTAGCTGCAAAATTGTGTATTCCCCAATTTAATTAATTTAATTGATGTAACATTATCCTAGATCTTTCTCGATTTGAAAAAGAAAATATGTGGTTCTTCCACCCTTATTGAAATTATTATCTATAGGTAGGGAAAAATATGTAATCGATCGCGTCCTGTAATCGATGTCCAAATAGCGTTTTTTTAAAGAAAAAATAATATCTATGAAAAAACTTTCTAGCGGTTTTTAAAAAATGTAAGTATCAAATTATTTTAATATAATTAGAAAAAATAATTGTTTATATAGATTATACTATTTTTTAAACTTTTATCTGGCATATAGTTGCTTTATTTGCTTCCAAATAAAAAAAAATAATATTTGATTGTTTCATCTTGAAGCTAGAATACAGTTATCATCTTGATGTAGTATAGATGTCATTTTCTTCCAAGGAGCAAAAGCAATTTTTATAAATGGAAGACACAATCGTTACTATAAAACACAAGAAGCTTTCTCTTTCACTTCTTCATGTTATAATCTCGTATGTTTAAGTTTATTTCAGTTTCTGATCCCGGGCTTCATGAATTCACAAGTTTAGTCAAAACATTTCCTGACAGAAGCGCTATGTTTGAGGTACAACTTTAAAGAAACTATAAGAAAGAGTGTTATAAAATTGAGAAAGTTTTAGCAATCCATCCAAATCAGAAGGTGAGAAATGCGCATTCTTGAGGATTTAACTTTATTTACAACTTCTTACAATCACATTGTTTTTATTACCAAGGAATTGCTGAATCAGTATGGAATCACAGTTTTGATAATTTAAACATTAACTTTTAGCTACTTTTTACCATTTTTTTTTACTTTTTACTTAACCAATCGACTTAATTTTCACTTTTTACTTAGTTAAATGATTTTCCGAGCATCAAATGTTTTAAAAGTGCTGAACAATTAGAAAGTTGCAGTGACAACTTTATTTAATGAACTGGCGGCAAAAGAGTATTTCATGAAAATTTGCAGTCAGACCAAATTCAATATGTGTTTAAATGTAAGATACGATGAAGCAGAGAATTAAACAGTCTAATTTCTGTTACGTAATTATAATATTGCTTTACAATTTTGTAAAATTAAATATGGAATAAATATTATTTTAATTTTTATAACCAATTGGCAACATTCTTTTTGGATGAAATTAGTACCTAACTGGAAATGTCCGCTCATTAATCTTTGTTCTAAATAGTACCCTTTTTCTAGCCTATTATATATCAGCAAAAAAATGCAAAATCTTTATTTTTTAATATGCCCTATTGGCAAAATATATATTATATTTAACTACCATATAAGATTGAGTATCCATTTATTGTCGATAATGCTTGATGTCTATATTTTCGAGCTTCACAGTATTTTTTTCGAAATCCTAATTACTCATTATTCGATTGTAATTTCATGTAAACTCAACAAAAATAGACTAACATATGTAATAATCTTTGATGATATTTATGTCTGTGATAGTTGTTTTATTATATATCCCAGATAAAAATTTTGTATTCTATTTTTGTAAGAAAATAATTAATTAGTTGAATTGAAAATCATAACTAATTAATTATATGTTGTGTTTATTTCAATCCTGCTGATTCGTTTCAACGTCTATTCATAGACGCCCTTTCTACCTGATCATTTGCTATTTTTTTAAGCTATACCATAAATATTGATTTAAATTATGGAAAACACGTTGATAAAAGGTACAAAATGGAATATTTTCTGAAATAAGGCAATATATTTAATTATTTATAAATATTTTTAATACTATAAATAATATTTCAATACGTTTCCTGATCATTATTTCTGCGGATCGAAGGCGCCAAAAAAACAGCCAACCACCTTTTAATTTCGAACCATATTCAAGTGGCAAAGTCTATCCTCGAGTTAGCATCTTCCTACCGGCTGGAGGACATCAGACCCTACATATTTTTCAACGTGTCCTCTCAGATCAAAGATCAGCAATTTGGTCATGTATGGAATCAATACATGATCAAATCAAAGATCCCGTAAACTGTCAGTCAATTACGAGACTCTTTCAACCATATTATTTCGAAACCAATATCAAAACATATGTGATTTACTACCTAAATTTTCTCTGAATCGCGTGGATGCCTAGGAAAAACTAAGATTACTGATCCTTAACACCCAAGTTAATCTTTTTATTAAAATATTCAGTGTGCTTGATAAACACATAAGGAATAACATTCTTACCACAAGTGGATCACTAAGCTCTAAGTCTGTTGGATAACCGATATTTTTCGTCATTTGCTCTTCCAACAGCACCTTAACATCAAAACTAGAAAACGGCGTTCTTCCAGTCACCATTATAAAGAGGACCGCCCCCAGACTCCAGATATCGTACGCCAATGGATTGTACGCGCTGAGAATAACTTCAGGCGCTGTGTAAGGAGAGTGACCCCAAGCCAGGAGGCTCATGTCATCACGGGCACCTGGATACAAAACAATTCTCTAAATTAATAGGCCATTGAAACTATACATTATTGTTAAAAATGAATCTAAAATTTGCTCAAGAAGTTTGAATATCTTTCTTCTTCGTCACAAGGCCTATTACAGACCAAGGCTGTCTCCCCCCCAAGCTTCCTCAACCTGACCCCAATCCAGTGCAACAGCTTTCCAATGGTTCATTCCCAACAGTTTATGGTTTTCTGTTTTACTACCTAACCATCTAATAGGGGGTCTTACTTTTCGGCTTTTTCATTGTATTCTAGAAAAAATTATTTTTGTGCGGAAAGAATCATCATATAATGAAAGAGCTGATGAACTTGCAAAACAGGGATCCTCTTTCAATCTAATAGGAATGGAACCCTTTTGTGGGATCAACATGAAGACTACAAGGAAGGCCATTCAAAAATGGGAAAAACAGGAGATGAACAAAGTTTGGCGTGACTCTCCTGGACAGAAACATGCAAAGAGCATGATTTTCAACTCACCTGAGAAAATTGCATCTGAAATTCTTAGACTCCCAAGATTGAAGACTCAAGCAATTGTAGGCTTCATTACTGGGCACTATCATTTCAGGAAACACCTTCATATAATGGGGCTTTTTAAACAGGAACCAATTTGTAGGAAATGCCAGGCAGGGGTAGAATCAGCTCATCATATCCTTTATGAGTGTGATGCTCTTGCCCTTACAAGATTCACTACTCTAGGTAATCCATATCCTAAAGAGTTACACTTAAACTCCATTGAGGGCCTATCAGACTTTATAAACAAAGTAGGTGACCCAAGACAATGGAACAAGTAAAAAATTGGGCTTGGAGCATGGTACAAAATGCAACAATGCAGAGGTGCCACATATCTGACAAGCTCAAGAGAAGGAGAAGAAAAAGAAGGATCATCATATTGATAAATATGGCCTTGCATTATAATACGGGAATTTTTTACTGCTTTTACGATGCAAGGATCATTATATTTTTTATAGATACCATGCTTGCATAAAGTTTTCCATATGTTATTTTCCTTTAGGTAACCGCCGCATACTCTGTCTAGTGGTTAGCATGCCTGACTGCGGATAGGGAGGACTAAGCTCGAATATCAGTTCTGGCAAGGATGTACTTTCTCTATCCTGTCTTTATTCTTTCTTTGTATGAATGGTTGTCTACCCTATAAACGTCTACCTCTGGCATGTGTGTTCAGAGGTCAAATCAGTCTTCTGCCCTTGTGGTTCCTCTCTAAAAAAGGAGCTGCATACTATCCTATGCCAGATCTTCTGGACCTGGTGTGGGCTTTCCTGCACCAGGGGGATAAGCAACAACAACCTTTAGTCATCCAAAAACTTTCCTCAATATTTTCTTTCGAAAATCAGTAGTAGATTCTTTTCTGCCATGTTAAGCTCCCAGCTGTAGGCATTTGTCTTGCTTGAAAAGGCAGCTGGAAAGATGGGCCTAACAATCATTGATAACAAAACCAAATTTTTGATTATAACAAATAGACCAATTTGATCTGTCCCCTCTAAAAATAACCCATTATACTTTTGAGATTGTTAAGCAATTTAAATACCTGGCCACAAAAAAATCTCAAGCAACAAGAATATCAAAATTGAAATAACTAACCTGTTATCAATGGCCAACAGATGCTTTTACGGGCTTAGATGACAACTCAAAAGTTATTGGTAAAAAAACAAACCAAAATAAATCGATACAAGAACTGTGGCTCTTTACGGCTCTGAATAGTGGGTGATTAACAAGAAATATGAACTTAATGGATTTAATAGGCATTAATGTAGAAATGAACAAATTTTACACTGATAACTGGGCATATTATGCAACGTCATTTTTTTTCCAGTATAAAATTTATATTGAGCTGGAAAAATTGGAGGAATATTTTTTCAGAATATATGTACCAGAAAAATTAAATCCTATTTACAAACTGAGAATATTTTATGTTGAAATTGAAGAGTTTATATCTTTCGAAACAAAATAAGATCGTGATTTACTTTCTAGTAAATATCAAAAAATATTATTTATGTTTTTCGATACGATAGAACATTATATATAATGGATATTACATTATATAATGAATATTACATTATCTAATGGATTATAAATTACAATAATGGATTTCTTTTTCTCCAAACTGATATTGTTGTAAAATATAATTAAGCACGTCAAATCTTTTCAATTGTATTCTCATAGCAGTTTGTAAGGGCGATACATATATCTACAAAGTTAATACAAAATATCTACAACATAAATGCATTAATTAATATTATTCAGTTACACTTAAAGTAAAAATGTCGGCATTTCGTTGTAAATTAATTTTTATATTCACAAATATTTTTTCATATTTTACATACTAAAGTCGAATATTACATTTATGAAAATAAAATTAAGAATTCTCTCCGAAGAAAAACAAAGTATTTTTTAATCCTTGACCTACTTACAAATGTAGATACATTCAGAAAAATATGTTGATTACATAAAAATAGTAAAATACGTGAAAAAGAGAGACAACATATTTACTTTCATCTAATTTTATGGCAAACCCAAAATCAACGATTTTAACGATGGTTTCCTTATGGATCATTACATTTTCTGGCTTCAAGTCTCTATGAGCTATCGCTTTGGCGTGTAAATAATCGATGGCATTGGCGAGTTGGCGAAAGAAGAATCGAGCCTCGTTTTCTTCCATTCGTCCTTCTTCCTTTAATGAGAGTAAAAATATATCGATAGAAATACTATTAAATTTCTAAAAATCATACATCTTAACATAATATCTTTTACTACATCTTATTTTATTGGAATTTACTCTTTTTATTTACTGTAAATTTAATAAAATTTAATGCATATAATTTTGGTAATTCTTAGATTTCCTTCGTAAATAATTTTAAAGGAATTTTATGTTCGTATAATTTAGCCAGTTTTTCTGTTTTACTCGAATTTTCCAATTTATTATCAATAGTTTTAATAAAACTTGTTTTGCTTATAAATGAATGAATTTTAATATCTTATTTGAAATAAGATATAAAATTTGCTTAATTTTATTCGTAATAACACTAAGATTAATCAAATTTGCCTTTTTTATTTTCAATAATTTTAGTTAAATCTGTTTGTGTATAACAGAGTATTTGGTTTGTTTAATAGCGTATCTAATAGAGCACAATTAAACTAGACTGTACTAAGCATTGTTATAGTTTTTTAACTAAAAATTTAAATTACTAAAATAAATAAAATTTAACAAAAATGTTGTAAGCAGAGTAAAATGATTTAACGCGAAAACTTTTAAACTTTAACTTAAATTCAAGGTAAAATAGATCATTGCGTATCTGTGTCGATAAAATCCTTATTCTGTTCGCTGACTGAACAAGAGTTGAAGTGAGAACTGCTGTACTGAATAAATTAATAATGATTATTGGAATTTTGAAATTTTGTTTTCAGCGTTTGTGTGCAAGTAATCAAAATCCTAATAAAGGCTATATAGGCAAATTCTTGGTGCCATGATATAATTTATTTTAACAATTCGGAAATGTAGCACCGCTTATATACATATCTGTTGGTTTCAAAAAAGGAAGAACGTGTGGTTCTTTCTCTTCTTTAAAACTGTCTTTTATGCATAACCGTTGGTGATGGGGCAGAGAAAAAATACCCACATCAACGAATCTTCCCTTCATTCAGTATTGTCATTGTATATTATTTTGCTTATTGCAGCGAAAGTGTTTTCGATTACCTTAATACGTCACTGATCATTAACTTCTAGGAACGCCAACGGGTATAATTCCAATATCTTCTTTCTAATATGAATTCAATAACTTTGCAACAAATATTCGTTGTAAAGTTTTGCTCAGCGTGTTCGATACGTTTTTAGTTCATACTTTTATCTCCATGTGAATAACGTTTTGTACAAATCGAAATAATTAGTAAATATCGATATTTTTCTAAAATGTAAATTTCCTTCAAAATCTAGGTGAATGTTCACCATGAAGACATGATTCACTTATTACAATAAAAATTTAAAAAATTGGAAAATTAGTACGTACTATAACAATTCATTGTACTTTTTTGTTGAGTCAAACAAATTCTTGATACAAGTGAAATACGTAAAATAATTAACTCAAATGGAGATTTCAAGTGTAAAAAAAATTTTTAAGTAAAATATTGTTGACAAGACACATTAAAGAAAGTAATAAACCCAAGTAAAAAATAAAAAGCGTTTTTATTTAATAATGATAAAAAAAAAAACTTAAAGCTGAATCTAAACCTCTGAGATGGTAACACATATTATACAAGGTAAACAAGAAAGTTCTTGCCATTTTCAATGACCCAAAAGAACATGTCCTAAAAAAAAATGTTGTTAACTGTTAGTTCTCGAAGTAATCACCATTAACAATCCAGCACCTTCTGCACACGCGTCTCCAATTGTTCAATTTCCTTGCGGTAAAACTCGGAGCTTTTGGACGATACGTCTGTGAGTGCTTGGCACCAGTCTGCTTCATTGGTGAAAGATATACCACGAAGGTGATTGTCCAGCGAATGGAAGAGGATGTAATCTGATGGTGCAAGGTCAGGTTAATAAGGAGGATGGAACAAAATCTCCTAACCAAGTCGCTGTATAGTATTCCTGGCTCTCGCGCGACATGTGGTCTCACGTTATCAACCAAGAACAGTCTTGCAATTAACCAGTACAGGGCTCTTCTGTTGCAATGGCTGTTGTACACGTTCCAATTGGTTCAAATTTGTATACAGGTTCTCAGTGATCTTTGACTCGTTCTTAGCAGCTCATAATGAACCACTTACCAGCTACTCCACCAGACACAAACCATAATATTGCGTGGGTGTATAAATGGTCTTGCTGTGTGAAGGACCTGTGGTATCATTCACAGCGCTATTCCCAAACGCTTCACATATACGGCGACTTGATGCTGCAGTTGATTACCCCTCTTTGAAGTCATAAACCAAACAACACTGAACGTCCTCGACAACTCAATTCTCACCGTTACTGTACGAGTTACGGTTGATAAATGTGAGTGGAGGACCTAAGTTTATAACGACTGATATTCTTAATCTGTAGTGACCAGTATCTCAATTACGTCATTGATTAATTTGCATATTTATTCGCACTTCCTTCGATGACAAGGCGAAAACGGCAAGAACTTTTTGTTTACCATACAGTTTCCCTCCTCTATGATCTCTATTTTCATATATACAATCATAATTATATTAAGTTGGGGAAAAAGAAATCCATTATTTTTACGTGAACTTTATGTAACTTCTTTTGGATTCGCTTTGTAAAAAGGTTTAAAACAGCTTTCATGTAGATTTTTAGGTCTTGCGCGTTACGACTGCTGACATGCGGTTAACTTCGATCATTTTTGATATTTTATAGACATTTTCGACGATGCTGTATCCACATGCGAGGTGCATCTCTAACATCAAAAATACCCCAACGAAATCGACGAAACAAAAATTGTACGTAACTGGTTGTTACAGTCTTATATAGGACGATAAACACCTTTCACAATTTTAGCCACCCGGCTATCTTTTTCGCCGTTACAAGAGAAAAACGAAAATGTATCGAATTTTCTGTTTGTTGTCTTCCATTTTTAAAACCTTGTACTCGTAACTGAATAAATCAAACAAAAAACCGCAAGAGGATATTTTAGTGTCAAATGTCACCTTTCCAACGAGCATAAATCTGAAATTGTTTGATAGATACCTCAAGAGATATAGATCACTACAGACGTCTACCGAAAAAATAATGGATTACTTTTTCCCCAAACTAATATATCCCCATTTGTAATCATTGTATCAAAACTACTTTTTATTGGCAAGTTTCATAAGTAACAGACCTGTAAATATGTCTGTAGAGTTCCTCCATCGATGAGTTCCATGAAGATGTAAACTTTAGGATGGTACTCTAATATTTTGAAGATTTTCACGATGTTCTCGTGTTCGATGTCGCGAAGGATTTCGATCTCTCTTAATAAATACTTTTCTTGAAAATCGTCGGGCATTTTGTCAAGATCCATGATTTTAACGGCGATGTCTACACCTTTGTAAGTGGCCCGTCTATAAAAATGAAAAGCATTCGAAAAAAATTTATATGGAATGTTTTATTATTGTTACAGAAAAATATTAACTAAACAAAGAAAAAGAAAGGAAAGGAAAATTTCAATAGCCATTTTTTTTTCATTGTAAAAATTTTAAAATTTCCCATATCATTTATATGATATTTTAATTGCAAAAACACACCGCCTAGTAGTGCCCGACTGCAGATGAGGAAGTTCTCGATTCAAATCCCGTTTGTTTCGTCGATTCCGTTCGGGTATTTTTGATGTTAGAGATGCACCTCGCATGTGGATACAGCATTGTCGAAAATGTCTATAAAATATCAAAAATGATCGAAGTTAACCGCATGTCAGCAGTCGTAACGCGCAAGACCTAAAAATCTACATGAAAGCAGTTTTAAACCTTTTTACAAAGTGAATCCAAAAGAAGTTACATAAAGTTCACGTAAAAATAATGGATTTCTTTTTCCCCAAACTGATACATACATATTTTTAAAATTTAGATAAAAGACAGATTTAAAATACTAATCGAAAGCATAATAAAAACTGAGATTTGGCATTAAGTCATTGATGTGATTGCCATTGATTGCCTCTAATTAGGCTTGAGTTGGGCTCTACCAGTGTTAGAAGCAGACTGTTTGGAGTCTTCGTATATTAGAAGCAGGGACCAAGCAGAAGACTCCCCAGCCCTTGGCCTGCCACCCACAGAAATATTAGTTTGGGGAAAAAGAAATCCATTATTTTTACGTGAACTTTTTGTAACTTCTTTCAGATTCGCTTGGTAAAAAGGTTCAAAACAGTTTTCATGTAGATTTTTAGGTCTTGTGCGAAGCTACGAGACATGCTGTCAAGTTTGATAATTTTTGATATTTTATAGACAATCTCGAAGATGTTGTATCCGTGCGAGGTGCATCTTTAGCATCCAAATACCCAAACGGAATCGACGAAACCAAAATTGTACGTAACTGGTTGTTACAATCATATATAGGACGATGAACACCTTTCACAATTTTAGCCACCTGATTAGCATTTTCACCATTATAAAAGAAAAACTAAAATGTATCGAATTTTCTGTTTGTTGTCTTCCATTTTTAAAACCTTGTACTCGTAACTGAATGAATCAAACAAAAAACCGCAAGAGGATATTTTAGTGTCGAATGTCACCTCTCCAACGAGCATAAATCTGAAATTGTTTGATAGATACCACACGAGATATCGATCACTGCAGACGTCTACTGAAAAATAAGGGATTACTTTTTCCCCAACCTAATATATTAACAATTATCAATTTTGTTCATCGATTTGAAGACATGTTTGTCTTAAAATTTTTTTCATTAGTAAACATTTCAAGATAGATATTGTCTGATAAGCTACTATATTGGAAATAAGATTGATTGTCTAATTATTTCTGTTTATTTGGATCTCATCTGGATCATCTAATATCTTTTACATAAAGATTGTCTTTATATCACCAAACAGAAATTTCTTCAAATAAAGGTGTGTGTATATAATGTAGTATTTAAAGTGTATAATATCGTGTATTTGTAAGTATTTAAAAAAAATACACAGCAGTATTTGAAGGGCATTGTGTTTTTGTAGCTATATCTTCTAGAGTAAAATTCAATTTACGCGCTCTGTTTACAGGATTATATTTTCCAGTATATGCCTGTAATGAATTATTCATAGTCTTTCAGAAAAAAAAAATTAATGAGATTCGAAACACATGTCATGCAGTCACTTTGGCTTGATTTGGTTGGCGATAAAAATATATGAACTTGATAAAGCTTACATAGTCGTACTTTATGAAAATGAGCCTTTTTTCAAAAAAAAGGAAACTTTTAAATAAATAAATGAAACCTATTAATAATTATTTATTTGTATGAAAGAAAGAAACATGGAAAACAAATTCAAATAACGATTCGAAATTGAATAATTTCGAAAACAAAAGAAAGTTTCGACAAATTGAATGGTTAAGATATTTATATTTATTATTATATTATTTATATATACATATAAACACATTTTGTTGTAATAAAAGTTTCCATAAAAAAGATAAGAGTTTAAAAACTTCAATAAAGTTGCTAAATCCGGTGCAGAATTTTCTTTCTTTTACAATTCCACAAGCAATGAATCCATCGGAAATAATGTCAAACACTTAAGAAACACTACTTTCGATTTTTTTTTTTTTTTTGTGAAATAATTATTTTAAATTAAATGTGAAAGAATGAAAAAACATGATGTTTTATGACACAGGAGTAAAAGTTAAGATTAACAAGATAAATTTGAATGATAAAAAGTAAACCAGCTGAATTAAGAGAGCCCTAATTTTAAACAATATTTTGAAATTTTAATAATTAATTGAGCACATTTTCCTATATATTTAATACAATATCTAAGTAGAATTCAAATTGACATAACAGTTTATGACCATAAGAGCGTTAAAACGTAATTATTCAAAAATTAAAATTATAAAAAAACATATTGTAGTTAAATGGAAAAATAAATGAATGAAACTAATTATAAAAAGAACAATGTAATTTTAAAGAATATTTCTTTCAGGAAATCACAATTCTTTTTAATTATACTTCTAAATTAATTCAGGAAAAAAGTAAATAAGTGTTCATTAAATCGTTCAAAAGTGATCCAAGATAACAAAAATAGGCTTGATAAAATTAAAGGCAATCAAAATTCTCCTAATTTCTGAATCATTGAACAGTAGTTAATATTCCGGGTTTCCAGGGAAACGAATAAAGTCGAAAAAAAATTCACCAAAAACGAAATTGAGGTAAAAGGATTATATGACAAATGTACGCAAGATTCAATGTATTGTCACTGAAAATTAAGTAAATCTTTCCCTTTAGTTTTTAAATGCATCATCTGCCTGCCTAGAAGTTCAGCAAAAAATTTTGATACTACCCAGTTTCATCGAGACATTAGACAAATAATAA
>JAPDSC010075887.1:0-31147 GCA_026290005.1 Latrodectus geometricus | reverse complement strand
CTATCACATAAACTGTCAATCTCAGTTTATAATTGCACAACAGCAATGGAAGTTGAACTAGTAACTCCAATAACGAATCTTAATGCTTTGTTTTGTGTAATGTCAAACTTTGATAGAGAAACTGATAGAGGTTGTAATAAAATGCTCAGCATCATAATCAAAGACTTCTCTAATATAAGAATTAAAGGTTGGGACAATAATATTTTGTGAAGCTCTCGATTTTACTCTAGATATTCTTTCCTTAAGAGATTAAAGTGATTTGTTACTTTATCGACCACTTTATTTATAAGTTTAGTCCAGATTAGCTTAATTAAGAAGTTGATATCCAGGTAGGAAGCACAATCAGCCTTGTGCAGAGTTTTATCTTTATAAATTAATTTGATGTTGTGTTTCTTCGTGCTCATTATGAAAAGCTCTAAAGTGGTCTTTTCAGAATTAATTTCAACTTCTTTTTTTGATGTCCGTTTTTCAAGATTCTCAAGGGCTTTATTAAAAGTAATCTTTAAAGCAGAGATATCTGATACAGTCGATCAAAGGAAGGTCATTAGCATAGAGAAAAAATCGAACATCTGGGACAGATTTTTCCAATAAACTCATTAGATCACTTATTATGGTTTTAAATAGAACAGGACTTGAAACTAATCCCTGCGAGAGACCCAATCTGGTTTGTACAAAACCGGAAAGAGAATTTCCAAATTTAATATTAAAGAATCTCTGTGATAAAAAAAAATCACTTATCCATTTAAAGAGATAACCCGAAATTTCCATATGTAAAAGAAATTTTTGAGGAACATCTTTCTCCATACACAGTCGGATGCTGATTTAAAATCCACAAAGACGGATATAGAGCACTGCTTCTCCTGGAAACCGTCTTTAATGTGTAGCCAGCCTATCTCTCAGAGATAAGACCGGAAGTGTCCAAGTAAAATTGTAGAGGATTAATCACCATTAGCTCCATAAGTTTGCTAAAATGCATGTCAAAGAAATAGGTTTAAAATTATGGATATTAGAGAAGGCCTTTCTCGGTTTTAAAATAAGGACAACGTCCGCGTTTCTTGAGTAACTTGGAAGAGTACCACCCCGAGTTTTGTTTATAAAACGTAAAACAGTTAGCTTCGTCAAACTTAGCTCTTTTAATTTTAGTTTACAAATTTTTAACTAGAACTTGATTTAAAATTCTACAGTAACGTGAAAAATATTTCAGAAACTAAGTGCTCATGAAGTTATTATTTACAATTTCAGAATAATTTTTGTGTCTAAGTTTACAGAATTTATGCAACACTAAACTTATATATGCGGAGACATTATTTATATTATTTGGAACACTATTTCATATGTTACAATATCTATGTAATCTTATCTGTAATAGATTATGTTTTCGTGCATATCACTTGCTTTATACACATTTAATTCATTAATAAATAAATTAATTTATAATTTATTAATAAATTTTCTTTTTCTTTTTTAATAATTATGATTAAACATATTTCTTAATTTTGAAGTCATTCATCAAATTAAAGGCATTATTTCTAACTTATGATTTAAGAAATAGACTAAGCTATGTGAAATAAAATAAAATTATATAGGAAAGTTGAATTCGTTAAATTAATTTTGAAAGTTTTTGAGGAGATTTTATACTGAGACTGATTGAGGTAGAATCGTATCTTTCCGAGTGATAGGTTCCACGTGCTATCTTAGAAACTGTTAAACAACTGGCAACGAATATTGGATGTTTATGTTTTGAATATACAGTTTCTCAGATTTGAAGTCTTAGATTCTTGCAGGTTTTCTCCTTGGTGATATGTGAACACGTGTATCATGATTTTCCTACGGAAAACTTCTCGCTGAAGATATTCCTGGTAGATATCATGTGTTCTTAAAATGGCCTTCTACTATATTCTGTCAGTGATAATAGGTGCTTGGAAGTTTTCCAGGTTTTCTCCCTTAAAATGCAGGAATACTACTCACTATTTAGAAAGCAAAAAACTTCACATGTTCAAATTCATTGAAATGACTTTCAGCTTTAAGATATTCTTTAAAGGGTGTCAACCAAATTTAAAAACAAGTAAACAATGAGAAAAGTTTGATCGAAGTAATAAATTATTGTGGTTATAAAAATTATAGTAACTAATACAAAATGATTAGTTTGTCAATAAACAATCATTTTTTTGCACAGAATAATTACTTAATTCTGAGTATAACAGATAACAGCGGATTCTGAACTACTAAAATCACATAACTTTGAGGCGGGAAATGAACCCACGAACTTTTGAAGCGAAGACAAGGGCATTAAACATTAGATCTTCGGCCTAGTAAAAAAGTAGATGATGAACTTTTTTTAATTAACTCTTATGGATACTTTGAATATCCATGGAAATATTTTTAAAATAAAGATTTAAATAAAAACTTCATTGAAAAATTATTCTGCTTAGGTGATAACATACTCCATTTAATGCAGAAAATTTCTTATCTTTAGTGAAAGAAACATAAATATTTTATATTCTTGTAAGCTTCTTTGAAAGCAGCATTTTGTAATATATTTTCAAAAGTTTTAGATGCCTTCTCATTTACAAGTATAATATTAAGAGTATTTAAATTGGAGCTTTCAAGCCATAGCAAATTACATGATTTATTCAAAGCTTTTGTTAAATCCTGAAAACTTTCTCCAGAATTTTCTTTTTTAAAAGAAGTTTGGTAAAATTTAATAAAAAATGTTGAAGAAAATAAAAGAAATTTTCCCTAAATTTCCTTATAGGATATAAGGACCTTTCGTAAGGATATAAGGACCTTTCATTAAATTGATAACATTTAGGAAAAGTAAACATTTTGGAATTGTATAGTAGGCCATTATTATCATCATTGTTTTCAGGGAAAAATGTGAAGGAAACTTAATTCCATTTTTGAATAAAATGGTTTCAAATAATTCCAAAACTACTTAGAAATACCACATCTACGTAATCTGTGTTCATGGAAATTTTATTACCTCTATTTAAAATGGTAATAAAATCTCCACAAACATTAAAGTTACAAAATCTTGATCTTTAACTAATGAAATACTTTATTTTAGTTTAGCAAAATGTATAAAATTGAAATATAACTCAAGATTAAGTTATATGGAGGAAAATAATTTTGAAGATATATTTACATTTATGAATATTCTCATACTTATTCATTAAATAATCATTATCATTAATATTGAATTATGAAAGATATCGAAACAGCCAGATATTGAAGTGAATTTAAAAATAATTTTAGAAATTTAATGTAAAATCTTACAAAAAAGGGGTAGGTAATAGTGATTAGTTTTGAATCTTTTTGATTTAAATATTTACAACTCGAGTTTCAGGAAAAAAAGTGATTAAATTAATTGGAACATTAGATACTGATTGAGCTTTTGTAATTTAAAAGCAAGAACTAAGCAGAAGACCCCGAAACTGACCTGTTATTTCATAAGTATGAAGTAATATCCTTGAAATAACAGGTCCAGACTTCGAAGACATAGTGATCACGATATACTCTAAATCCAACTACCTCTCGTGAATATAGTAAATCTTACTACCTTCTAATAAGATGAGGGACGCTTTTTTAACTAAGCCCCGACGCTGCTTTTTTTACGCTTCCAGAAAAATTATTTGTTTGTCTCTTTTCCAACGCAATTTGCAATTGTCCATTTTTATTGACTGAGGAAAAGCTGAACACAGCCAATTACCTCAAAGTTTTGAAATACTCACAAATGGCGAGTTCGACATCTGAAATGGCACGCTACCTTCAACGACACATCAGAAAAAGAATATTGGACTATACAGAACTATTAACATGCTCAATAAGCAGGATTTTCTTCAGAATCATGAAGAAATCCAATACTTTATAGTCACTAGAAGAAGGTCTTTTCCCATAAGGTACTCCTAACAAAAAATTTACACCCTTCACATTTCGAAGGTTTAAAATGACGATCAATTTAAATCTTTCAAAATGGGATTGTTTACCATGTGAATAAAATATTTTAACAAATCAAGAACTAAACAAGAACGATAACAATCCAAATTGTCATATTTTCATATATTGGTGGTAGATCTTCTGTTGAATACCAATATTTTCATAGATTTCTAAATATTTATAATCCATTTTAGAAACCACTATTTTATTTTTTATGTGAATATGAATTTTACATCACTAAAATTTTTAACATGTAGTGCGCCTCGGCATACAAGATTTTAAATTCTAATTTAAACATTTAAGTGCTTTCATTCATTTGTTTCAATGAATTAAATTTCTAGCTGAAATTTACTCTATCAAATCCATGACACTAAATATAGCTAATTACAGAGTGTGTTCACACATTTTTGTAATGAAATTGCAAAATTATTTAAATTAATATAAGAGAGATTTATTTTCTAATATGTTCAATCTAATAGTCCTTTTTCTGATCTGATTTTACCAAGATAAAAGTAATTTTCTTAAAATTTCAAGGATGATATTGTTCCACTCCTCCTTCACAATCTTTAAGATTCTATCCAATGTTTTGGGATGCTACTCGTAAAAATCATATTTTAAAAATCCAAATGCACAGTAATCCATAGGTGAAACGTCAAGGAACTTGGATGGAATGCAGTTAAAAGGAATAGCTTCAATTTGGATTTAATTTTTTCAAAATTTTTTTTTATTATTTCTAATGGCGGGCACCCTTGAGTAAGTAAGTACAATAGCCCATTTGCCGCAACAAGGTCGGAAACTGCTACTCATTTTATCGTTACCCGGTGGGCACCTGTGAACCAAGTCATGGAGATACGAGTAGCATCACCCACGCCACACCACCACAAATCCGTTTATAAGGCGGGTCACATTCATCCATCATCTGAGGAAATGACAAGAAACAGAGAGAGAGAGAGAGAGAGAGAAAGAGAAAGTACATCCATGCCCGAGCCGGGATTCGCACCCAGGTCCTCCCCATCCGTAGTCAGTTACGCTAACCACTAGACAGGTTGGGCGGCTTTTTTCAAAAAATAGGGCATTAGATTTAGAAGTATGGCTTGGAGACTTATCTTGATAGAATTTAACACAGTGAAGATTATTTGAATAAAGAAATGGAATTCTTTTTGGAAAATAGGTGTTAAAATATATTTCTGATAGTAATTTGAATTAATTTTGATATTTTTTCTACTTTCCTTATTTTAAGTTTTCCATTATAAGAGAATCCAGTAGTAGCATAAAACCTTTAGAAAAACTTTCCTTGTTTTCTCGAAATCAACTTATATTTTTTCTTCTCTTTTCTTGAAGTAAATCGAACTTTTTTAAGTCTTTTGCTGTCAGGTACATATATTTAAGTTCCATCAATTGTAACTACATATTTCCCTTTTTCATCCTCCAAATAATTTCCATACTACACAATCAGCACATAATCTTACATTGAGAAATATGCTTCGGTGTTAGGCTATGCTTTTTTGCTTTGATTAATTTTAAATCCGATTTCATAGATTTGCTCACATTTTCAATAATATTCGAAGATTTTGCAATGATTCTTTGGGCAGTAGGATTTGTGCAATTGGGATGTGATACGACTTTAGATTTAATAAGAAGTATACGTATACTACCTCTCTCTCTTTGTTGAGTATACATTTTTCACTTTTTTTAGTTAAAAGTAAAATGGGACATTTATTTTTTTTTCTTTCGTATTTATTATGACATTTATTTTACGTGTAGAAATATTAAAACTATGATTTCTCACATTTTTTTGATAATTGAATATGAATATTTGGCGAGAGTAAAAGCACAGGCTTTGATCTATTGTTTATTTTTCAGCGATATTTTAAAGAAAAGAATATTTTTAACAATGAAGACGATAATAAAGGTTCTACAACAATTTAATGCCAATTACATTTTTTTAATTATTTTTTAATTTCATGGGTAAAATTAAAATCATTGAACACTTTCTGTTCTTCATTTTAAGGCATGGTCAAATAAGGAAATCAACATTTGAGATGGCAACACATTTCCACTGTAGACACAAGCAGAGATATCTTACATCGTATGAATATTGTTACAACTATGGAGGCAATATGGTCAGATATCCAGCCCTGTATGTTCCAGACTTGCGTGTGAAGCTTTTTGCAACAAGGCTACTATCATTACTATTTTCTGAGAATATTAATTGTTATTAAAATTTATTCGATATACTTTACTAATTCTGTAATATAATTACTATATTCGCTGTTAAAATTTACACATTCTTTTAGAATGGCCTTTATTTAAAGAGAAAGGAAGTTTGTAAAATTTTAGATATCATTACCTCATCATTTAAATCAGTAAAAGAATCTTTACAGCTCATTTTTTGGAGCTAAACTTTTCATAAATTTCAGTTTTATTGGCAATAAAGATCAAGATGTTCATAAATAAATCAAGATACAATGGCCGCAATTTAAATTTCAGACTTTATGGATCTATATTGAAATCCTTACTAAATGCTATTTTAAATTTTAATAACTTAATACTTAATTGCATAATAATTTAATATTGTGTTTTCCTTAATTTTTTTATTGCAAATGTACTCACACTTTGAATACGTTGCAAAACTTTTCACAAAGTCTTAAGAAATTCTTTTATTTTGCTTTGCAAAGGAATGCAATAGAACTTTTTATTTTCAGTTTATTTCTCTTCATGAATTCACATCCATTTAAAAATTTTTTGCTTAGTTACTTTTCATTCCCAAAGAAAAAAATTTTTTTTATGAACACCACTATAAAAATGTTTTTATAAAAAGAAATAAAATTATTGATAAGTGTACCTATCAGTAGAATTCTACAAATAATTCGAATTACTCCTTTGATTAAAATCAACTAAACAATAATTGATTAAAATTACAGCTAACAGCTGAGCATTCCATTTGAAATTAATTAGTTCCGTATTTTCCTCCTTTTATGAGTTCAAAACTATTTTTGATTTCATTTCGATCAGAAAATATATTAAGAATTCTTGTTTCTAACGCATATGACCAAGTTATTGAAATTTTATTTTTTTTTATGCTTTTGAGGAAAGGACATTTAAATATGAACCCAAAATAATAAAAATGAAATCAAATTAATTTGAATGGTTAGTAGAATTCTTTTTGATTACAAAAATTTCTTTGAAAATGAATTTAATTTAAAAACACGTTTCCAACAATAAACTTACCAATGAAAATAACACTTTTTAATTTAAATTCCTTTTATTTGGCAAATTAAATGTTACATACGTACGTACAGATTATATACATACATACAATTTGATTTATTTGTCGAACACTTCCTTATACAAAGGCAGTGTTCATATCCTTACTCTCGCTTTTCTTATTAGTGGCTTCTCTCAGCGACATTTCTTAGAAGAAAATCTCATCTATGGAAAATAACTTTTCTTTTCAAATTACAAACTGATTACGTGTGTAAAGATGTTTCAGGGTACACTTTTTATTTGCCATTTAATAGAAGTTGCAGTTTTCTATCCTAACAACAGACGCTAATATATTTTGGCTATCTGTACGATCATGGCTGATATCAGGATTTGTGTTTTCACAGAATCACCAATTTCAGGAGGAGGAAATTATTTTTGTGAGGCTCCTAACATTTGTTTGCTTGCTTTGATCTCTTTCACAGCCATTTTTTATATATTTTTTATAGAAATTAATTCGTGTTTTTTAGTCAGAACTTGATGTGAAGACATGATAGATTGCAGGTCTTCTTCAAAATATTTCTTTGGAATATGGTTTACGGTATGACCACAGCTAAATTTTTTTTCAGAAGTATTAACAGTTTCTTTTAGCTAATTTTTGGTTTCTAAAGTATTGGCGATTTCTTCAAGATGTTATTTGGCTTCAAGATTTGCGATTTATTCGTTAGGCAAAAAAAGACGATGCTATGTCTCTTTTTGCTTTAATGCCAAACATAGCTTCCTTAGGACTTTGGCCATATTCTTTCGGGATATGTAGTGTTTTTTCAAGTAGTATTTGTATTGTACTACATTAGGTTAACCATCTTACCATTTATTTGTATCGATATCGTTCATCCATGCAATTAGCATATTCTGTATATCCTACTTGGGTTTTTCAACTGGATTTGCTCGTGACGAGGATTACTATGAACTATCTTAACATCTTTCCACATAGCTCATATTTCGGATATGACTTGATTACTGCATTCTCTACCATTTTCTAATTGCAATATTTCTAGAGCTCCAAATGTTAAAAATATTGAAAGAACGTGACACGCTATTCTTCTGCCTTCTTAGTTTTCAAAGATCGTAGCTGGAAAAATTAGTTAAACGATCTTAATACAACATTATAAACCATCTCTGTTTGACCCCAGAGCAACTTGATATCTTGAGTTTAACTTAGAATTGACCATTGATTTCACAACAATTACCTTTCCAAGGTACACTGGAATTTTTTTTACATTGTTTCCATTAATATAAATACAACATTACAACTTCATACGTAATATTTTTGTACTTAACATGCAACTCTATGTATACGTGTCCTTCCTCCGTGGCCTATTCTAGTGTCAGCTCCTTATTCGTAAAATTATACTGTATGTTCATTTCTTCTGTTTTAATGTTATAATAAACTTGTATTCATTGTTAATTTTAGAAATGTCAAAATATTTTAATCGTCTATGATCTAAAGGCTTGTTGTACTTAGTTTTAGCAGTGACCACTTCAGAAAGTATTTTAGAGTAATTTTTTTTGAGCAAAACAAAAATCTTATGGCCTATTAGTAGAAGACACATTTTGAAATGGAAAAATGGGTTTGATATCAACCATTGCAAGGAAAGTAGATGAACTATAAATTTCCTATTCCTGTTTCCAAGACGGTCGGAGGGAAAACTTTGAAACTTTCCGTGTTTTGTTCTTTGGTACATGTAGATATGACCCAGTATCTTGTGACAAATTCTTCATGAGGTAAGAAAAATGGGAGATTTTCGAATGCAGTATGAAAGATTTCAATAGCTTGCTAATCATCCGCAAAAACATAATGCATTTTAAATCATATATATCAAGAATTATAAATTATTTAATTAGCAGAGTAATCTATTCAAACTATTGAAGTGAAAATTTATTACTGACAAAGACATCGTTTTGAATTATAAAATTGTAAAATTCTTAAAAAAATGTCTGTTAAAGAAGTAAACTTATGGAATAGGGGAATAACTTGGCGAGAAATGTATTCATTTAAATCAAAAAATAATATTTTTATACTTTGCAGAAAAAAATGGAGACAAATTCATATAAAAACTAGGAGTTTATGATTAAATATTTTTAGATGGGTAAAAAATAAAATTATGGATAGAGCTTTTTAATAAATTATCGCAATACTTAAGATCAACCACCCCATTCAGTATAGGTGGCAGGATCTTATATTTATGCTTAATAAATTATGTTCAAATAGTTACTTTCATTTATTTTAATGAATTAATACAAGTTGGATTAATCTGTTAAATTTAAAACACTAAAATAATTGACCAGTTCATTCATTTGAAGAATAGTGAAATAGTTAAATCTATGTCTGAATTGCTCATTCTTTGTAAACGTTAATGATAGAATAGTAAAGAGACTACCATACGAATTTGAAGCTCCATTGGCTTTCTTATTTATCTTTTTGAGGGAGGAAATAAGATCAGGTATTCAACCCATGGTGTTTCAAATACAAGAATGTTACTTTTTCCTTTTAATTTATCGAGGTTAATATCTTACAAGTTTATGTGAAATTTACAGTGCACATATTCCAATACTTATGGCAAAACTTTTGGAATAGTAACATCTCGTATTGAAATATAATAAATACAGTTTAGAATATGAAATATGGTTAGAATGACTCAGTAACTTCACACAGGCTCCCCTTAAGATTACTAAAGAGAAGCACTACTTAATTCCATGCATGAATGGGAGGTTGATGAGTTTCGTGGATATTGAAGACGTATTCATGTTCGTTTGTGACGTACAAAGTTTTACCACTGGTATGGCGTGGGTGTAGGGAGGAGGTTGCCGCCGGCTAACTGTCACATCGTCACATGACTGTGGCACAACATGACGACGCGCTTGGTGACACCCAGTTATTCGAAACACGTTAACCTTATGGTACAATCCTGTGCTCGCTTGCATAGCTATGTAAGTAAGTTTCATTATACTTCAAATAGTGTAACAATTACATTTATTTTTTACCCCAAATTTTAAGTATTTTGTTCTATGTTCTTTATCTAAATTTAAAGAATACTGAAAACCGTTTAAATTTTCCTATTCAAAAGAGTACTAATTTAATGTTTAATTTACAGTTTAATTTTTATATAATGTGTATTTGTTTACTTTATTTTATTGCAGACATAATTATACTTTGAATTAGTTACAAATTTTCTTTTTCAAATGTTTTGAGATATTTAATTTTTATATTTCGACTCAAATGGAAATTAAAAATAATGTAATTTAATTTTTTTATTTTCCACTTTCTTACTCTTTCTTTTATGAATTAAGTTACATTTCAAAAGATTTTTCATTGGATTTTTTTTTTCATTCACGAAAGATTGCATTTTTTACAGATACCATTACAATATTTCTTTTTATAAAAATAAGTAAAATTATTGATAAATGTACTAGTTAACTTAAATGATGTTGATAATTCTAACAACATTTTTAATTAAAATCTACTAAAAGATTATAATCGGTAAAAACTGAAGGTGAAGAATCTGAGCATTCCATTGAAAGTTATTAAGCTTTCATACTTTCCATATTTAAATGTGTTTGAAAATATTTTTCATCTCATTTTAATCAAAATATTTTAAGAACGTTTTCTCGTTGATAGAATTGATTTTTAAAATTTTTTACACAATTTATGTAATAAAAATTACTTAAATATAAACACAAAATAAATAAAAAAAATTGAATTAATTAAAGTATTTTAATAGAACCATTTTTTATTCCTTTGAGAATGAAATTAAAGCAAATTCCTCCATTTTAATTTCCCAAAAAACAAAATAAGAGTTTTAAGTGGTTTTTGCTTAAAAAGCTAAACGAATTTCACAATTTCTGTATACATTTTTTGCCATTAATTTTAATTTTCATCATAAAAGAATAAATAATAAAAAGAAATGGTAATACTAGACACACTTAACACTCACTCTCACATGCTCACACACAAATATACATATTTGTATAAAAATATAGTGCTACGAAAAATGTAAATATTTGTATGAATGTTTAATATTTTTATTTAACTAATTATATTAGCGGATATTATTGCTTTATTTATGAAATTATTCTCTAAATCATCCTGATACAGCGAAAATAGTGGTTTTCATAGGTGAAAAATAAGTCTATAAAATTTAAAACATTTTAACGATAATTTGGTGACATTTGTAAAGATCAAGCCATACTTCTCGACATTTTTGGCTCTAAAATATAAAACATTCTATAAAATGTTTGAATGTTATCGCTCAAAATTCAGCCAAAAGTTGCCAATTTATGTCATGGATAGGTGTTGGAAGTTAGGTTTTCATTGAACCTATTTTGTTTCTGATGACACTTGGCAAAGTCAAGCACGCCCATCAGAGACTTGGTGAATGAAGTCAGAGGGAAAGAGTCTTCCGTTTTTTAATAGAGCAGCCTCATTACGAAGGTGGAAGTACGACTTTTGGCTCATAGATGGCAGCACCATCTGAATCTTCCAATTTAGAGATTGAAACCAGTGAAGATCCAAAGCCTGGCTCCAACCACCCCCAGAGGTATTAATTTGTAATGGGAACATGGGGGACATTGCGACCCGATATTTTTTACCTGCTCCTGTCGTCATTAGTGAACATGAGAACGTATTTTAAACATTCATATACACTTGCATTATCGTCCATGAAGCATCCATCACAATCAGAGTAAAAATCAACATTACAGAATGTATTCGAGTTGCTACTAAATATCTCAAGGTTATTTGTGTATCCTCGAAGAATAGTAGACCAGCGTTCTCACGCCCCTTATCATGATACCCTCGTGAGGTCCATTTATAGTGTGAGTAAGGAAATATGGATTCATGACTTTGTAGTGATCTTATCAAATTAGATTGCTCAAAATCAGGTAATAAATTCATCCAACCACATTAGATGTTTCTAATCCTCTGATGCCCAGTTTCTTCTTTCTGGACACAGCTGTAATTCAAGCAGTATTTGCTAAAAAGCATGCTACTATGAATTTTTATCCTCTGTGATTCTCTGCGCATGATTTGAACTGGAATCTATTCGAAAGAACCTTGGTTGGCAGCGTTTGTCATTTGAAGTACAATAAAGTCTCTGTTCTGCCATGCAACTCTTCGAAGAAGATTCTAATCATACTCTTTGAAAAGTGCCTCTGAACCACAGTTACGACTCCAAGACAAGGACATATATTTTCAAGTTCATTTGTAGGTTTACGTCTAGAGTAACTCATGAAAAAACATTTTAAACAACCCCTGCGAAATTTCATGTCATCAAAATTAAGGCCGGCCCTGTTCAAAACAACCCCTTTATTCAAAATGGCGATTGAATTTTTTCCTATTTTGTTTCATTTTTCTTGAAACACTTCTTCTTATACTTTCATTATACTAACATTTTATAGATGTGTGGCCAAAGTCATAAGAAATATCCCTTATTCAGCTTTAGCAAGCAGTTAAACGAAAATCTTATAGGTTTTTCATTCAATAGTCACTGTTTTGTTTGTTGCCTTACCATGATTCCCTATATCTAGATCTATGTTGTGTTCTACCAGTTGAATGGAATAAGCTGAGCGAGTGTCTTCATAATTTAGAAGTAGCAACCAAGCAGAAAACCTCCGAATACTTGACTGGCGTCACCCAGAGGCATCATTTCCCTTGAAAGACATTGCAACCACTTCATATTTAACGTGCTTTAACCTCCTTTAGTAAACATGATGTATTGAGTTAAGTATGTATGAGTAGTGAGATGATTCAGTTAAGCCGAGACTTGAATTCACCACCTTCGGGTAACGAGAAGAACGCTCTAATCAGCCAGTTCACTGCGGCTTCTCATTAGTCAATGAATGTACAGATTACAAATGTTCAAATCAGAAGCTAGTATCGAATCCTTAGAAAGGAAAATTGTGGCCAAAGTATATCCATTCATCCTTCAGGGTAACTTATGGATGTTGAGAAGGCCTTTGAATATCTTTCAGCTCTTACGTAATTTCATATGTGCAATAAAAATACTAATTTCCAAGGTTGTAGCCAATTTGGGATATCAACTGATGCTTAAAAATGAAGTTAATTAGATTAATTTTCAGCACAATGAGACAAAAATTACAAACAATGTATTGCTAGAAATTTTTTGTTCATAAAGAAGCTTTATGTGTAATTTTATGTGAATATTTAGCTGACACAAATGGTTTAAACATCTGGTACACAAAATTTGGTAACAGAAAGATATTTTAAAGCATATGAACTAAGAATTCATAAATTGTTTTGAATAATTACATTATGGTTTTATTTTTTTACAATGTGTGAAATTTATAATATAATATATAATGAAAAATAAATACATTACATGCAATGTATGAATTTAATATACTCTATATAATTGGCATAAAATAATTTTAAACATTTTGTGACTGAAGTGCTAATTTCAGAACTAATATAATTAATTTTATATAACCTTTATAATAACCTTTAATAATAACCTAATTATAATAGTCTTTTAAAAAATTAGCATTAAGAAAAATTAATTCATAATTTTCTAAGTTCAATTATTTGGTAACTCTTAAAATCAAAAATATAAAATTTCAGTTTTTGGAAAATCAAATTAATTTATGAAACTATCTTTCTCAAATCTTGTTTGACTAAAGATAGAAAATTCAATCAAAGGGGTTTCTTTCATACGAAAATTATTTCCAATCTTAATAAGTTTTTGGGCGCTGAATTAGAGATTAAAATGCTTAGAAATTAATCAAATATTGCAGTTAATGGAATTCAGTAAATGGATTTTGCTGAAACAGAAACATTTTTTTTAAGGAGTTGAAAATTAATAAGGATTTAGTTGAAATGCAATTACTAATATGCAATATATATATATATATATATATATATATATATATATATATATATATTATAGATTTAAATTGATATTAACAAATTAATTTCAATTCCTTATTATGAAAAATGATTTTCTTAATTTAAATTAGTTGCTTAAATTAAAAAAATGTATGGATATTGGAAATGTAATACTATAGCAAATAAGATTCTATAGATAATATCAATTTTTATCAAACACATATTAATACGGAATCCTTAAAGTTATCCATTATGACATAAGAACAAACTAATTTATTTCATCGCAATGAAATATTAATATCCATTATGTTGATATTTCTTATATTTTAAATAATCAAATAATTTATACTTGGTTAAAATTACTAAAAAAGAACAGACACAAAGATGAATAATATAAGAGATTTGAATCTTATCATCCAAAATCATTTCAAAATGTTTTAAGTTTTAGTGATTATATGTACTACATTGATTACAAAAATACACAACAGTTTAAAAAATTCAATGATTTCAGTAATATTTAATTAAAATAATTCTATTGGGTTAGAAAAAATACAGTTTTCTATACATAAGCTATCTATTAGTTAAAATCGTAATCACTTTCTTAACAACGCAAGGTAAGATTAATCAATAATCTTTTGCTGTTTATTATAATATGCTTTTGCAAGGACCTCTTGAATGATTTATTTGTTAATTTTAGTTACTAGGTTCAGAGAGTTACAAATTATCGTTTCCTCATACCTGATCTCACATGCGTATCGTTGAGATGTTATTACTCCAATGCATTCCCTTTATTGCAAAATCCCTAAACAAACAACAAATCCCTATATCAACAACAGCAAATTCCAATATCGACAAACAACAAAATCCTTATATATGCAACTTGGTAGATCATCAAAACATAGGAAAATAATGTATCTGTATATATAAATGACTTGAAAATTAAGCTACATATTTACAATTGCAAATTTGATTAAAACTATATATTAACATCAAAAATATGATATTATAAAAAATTCACCTGATTTAAAATAGTTCTGAAAACTAAGTATATAAAACAGCATATGAGCATATTAAGTTATCTTATAAGTAGTACTTTACGTAGAATAGTATAATGCCCGATTGAGAGGATCCTTTCCCTACTATTTCAGCATAAAAAGGGCAGAAGTGAAGGCACTGTCTCGCGGGGCATCCAGAGAGAATGCCATTTTGTGCCTCGAAAATGGGTCTTTGTAATTTAGAAGCAAGGACCAAGCAGAAGATCCCCCAGAGGTATTATTCCACATGGAGGATATAGCAATCACGATATATTTAACGGTCACAGTTTCATTTAATGAATACAATGGATCTTAATTTGTGTCGGGACTCGAACTCATTACCTTCTGACCACGAGGACAAACGCTGTAACCAGCTAGGCCTCCACAACCTCCTGCTGTTCATATTTTAATATAATTTATCACTTTATCAGCTCAATTCAATTTAGGTATTTAGTAATATACTTTATGCGTTATAAGTATAGTTTAGTTAAGCTTTGTCATCCTATCAATTAGGTGTTTTGTATCACAAGGTCCAAAAGTGGATATACTTCGTCAATTTCGAGTAGAATAAACTTTATTAACAAGGGTTATTTTTAATATAATTCATGATTTCCCTTTCAGCAATTATGAAATCAAGATTATGTATTTTTAACTATTTGCTGAGGAAATAACCCTCAGACATATTTTATTAAAGAGTCGCTGTATAATGCATTTTATTTTTAACATTTCTTAATAATCTCTATCTTAATCTGCAAAATATACTATTAAAAATAAATCTTTAATCTATTATTTATAAAAAATTTCATAATTAACATATCCATTGTTTTTAATAAATATTTTATTACAAAATGAGACTATTTAATAAATATTTTCCAGAAACAAAATAATTGTATATAGTGCTTTAAATGAAGGAAGGAAAAATGATCGAAATTTGGACGAAAGAAAACATTCTTGCAATTTGGATATTACAGAAATCTGTAAATTTTATTCTATTAAATCTTAATGAGATCAATTTTACCTTTGATTAATTAAAATCTTTAATCCAACCCAAAAAAATATTTTTTTTAACAAATATTCAGATATTTTACATTGTTACTTTAATTAATTAATTTGTATGTTGATCTATGTTGTTTTGAATGTTTCAAATGCTTCGAGAGGCTTTTGACATTGCGTAGAAGACAGCAGGAGGTCGTTGTTAGGCATTTTAGCATCCATCACTTAAATTGTCTTACAGAAGGACATTTTATAGATAGTATATCATATACATGTATCTCAAGGGAGAAAGCCAGGAAAAAAATTCCAATCACTGGCACCGATAGCCATGCATGCAGAGGTCCGACGAACAACATCCAACTCATGTTGTTCAACAATGTCTAAAATGGGACCTGGTATAATACACTGCGATAAGTGCTGTCCTAACACTAAGCTACGGTGAGCATTTTTTTAAACGAGCTTACAGTTAAAAGTAGATTTCTAACCGCAATATTTACATCCATGGAGGAATCCAAACAAACAACTTGTAGAATGGAAAGGCTGAACGCTCTTCTTCATCTGTTTCAACACAGGTATCTTTGTGAAAAGGGATGAATAATTAAATGAAATTAATAATTTTTCAGCACATCAATATGAAAATTTTTAAAATATCCCACATGATTCAGAAATTTCACAACGTAAGCAGTCACAAGTAACAAGAAGTTAAGATCATTATCTTACACTGCTAGCCACCCAATATTCAATGACGTCAAAGAAGTAGGCTTATTATGTATGTAGGCTGGCATGTTAATACGACACATATCCTGTTAACATGTTAGTGTTTGAGAGACTTATGGAAAATGAAACAAAAGACCACAGTTCCTTTTTAATTAGTTTTCTGGAGTCCTAAGGAACGAGAAGCATAGTAAAATCGTTTAAATTAGATCCCAACAATTACTGAATTGTGGGAGGCAGATATTACGCTATTATAATCTTCAAAAGTATTATTGGGTGAGTGCTTGAGAGTCCACAAGCTTCCTTCCTTGCGGTACATGAATATAGTCTATTTATAGAATATTGTAATCTATGGAAATGTGATGTGTGTAAGAAAAACAACTGTTACATCAGTTTTCAGCAGTTAGATCCCCCTCTCAAACTCAACCACAGCTAATTATGCTTGATTTTGAGCTTGAACAGGAAATAGACAGTCAGAATACTACGGCATTACTGATGACTGATTCACTTTGGTCTCTTTCGAAGCATGATTCTATAGTAACGTATTATTGTAATTCATTTTAAATGTATCTTACAATTATTTTGCATGCATGTCACTGAAATGAATTTTAAATATATTATCCTCTATTCCATAGTCTGTTTATTATTTTTTTGAATAATACAAATTAAACCTTATATGATATTTAATTAACGAGATTTGCTTATATTAAATGATTTACTTCCTCTATTATGCTTCTTGGAGTTTGAATGACATTATTGTTTCAAGAAAATAAATATTCGAAATTGATTGATTTTTTTTCGATAAGTGTATTGATAAGGGTCAATCTTAAATTTGCGAATCTTAAATTTTAAACTATATTTTTAAAAGTATTTAGCAGCTGAATTTAGCAGCTGTATTTAGCAGCTGAATTTTTTAAAAGTATTTAGCAGATGTTCAAAAGTTTAAAGGCTTGATTCCTCTACCTCAGAAGGTGGAGTTAAATTATTTCCAGGTATTCACATTAAACTGTTGAGCAAGTCAGTCTAATCCACATTTGAAAAAAGTTTGGACATCAACAAATAAATTAGTTTTTCATGTAGAAAATGTTCTTAAAGATATTATCCCTTGAAACATTAAAAATTCTGAAAGTACCTCATTGTCTTAAGAATAAAAAATTACTCTAGTGGTCAGAAAGTAATAATTTCGATAATGGATCCAACCAAAGATTTTGAACTGAAAGGAGCATTAAAATTTTTTATTAAAATTTAATTTTTCACAAGTGAAGTGATGTGTAGTTTAGAAAAAGTAAAATTCCTTTCAAGTGTCGACTTTATTATTTTCTAATAATTTAAAATTAGAAAATGCTTTACTTAAGAACTTTTACCTGGCAAAAAGAAAAGCTTAGAAACGTGATACAATTAGAAAATTTTCAGAGGAAAATTACTTTACAAAGTAAATTTAGATTAAAAAAATTTCTTTAACATATTAATTTTAATGCAGTGACGATAATCTATTTTAAAGTTTATTCCTTAACATAGCTTGAATATTAGTGTTTAAAAAATTCAAGGTCTCCCTAAACTTAATTATAAAATTGCTCACACTTTAGTAGATAATAGCTAAAATAATAAAAAAGGTTCCACTCATAATTAAAATATATTTAAATAATTCTTTTATGCAATTTAAAAACAAAGAGATAGAAAACTATGTTTGTGTACACGAGTATTAAGAATTATCGTATTTGTGTTGGCATATAAGACGCATCCCTAATTTATAGACATTTTTTAAGGCTTAAACTGAACTACTTATAATAATTTTTAATATTTGAAATATAAAGCAAAAAAATGTAAAATAATACAAATACTCAATCTATCTGGGAAATGACACATTTTAATCTTTGTAAAATTCAGATACTCGCCTCCAGAGCTAAATGATGAGTTACTTGAAATTTCTTCTAAATCAGTATCTGAGTACTCATACCACCAATTGTGTCTTCTGTACCATCGAGTGCATTACTAATGCCACACTTCTTCAATTTAGTCACTCATACTACAAAATAAATGTCCTCTGTGCCATCCAGTGCATTACTAATGCCACACTTCTTCAATTTAGTTACTCATTCAACAATTTGTCCTCTGTCCATAACTAATGACAGACTTCTTTGATTTTGTACCCTCATACAACAAACTGTCTTCTGTACCGTCCAGTGCATTACTAATACCACATTTCTTCAATTTAGTTCAGTTTTATTTAAGAGCATATCAATGATTTCGTCAACTTTGTATCATCTTCTCCATTGGGGTCGTCTTCAAATGGCCTCTCTTCTGCTTTATTTCTATGCTCTTTAATTTACGTAATAACTTGCAGCTTTTATGCATTGTTATAGAAATGGTGACGCTGCTTTTGAGCATAAATTACCGACACATTGAAGAAAAATGAACAGTAGAAATTCCATTCTGTCAAAAGTCGTTTAGAGAAGATGGAAATTTTGAACGCCCCCAGTTGTGATGCATTTTGTAGCTCGGCAAATACGGTATATGATTACTTTTTTATAATATAAGTTTTTATGAAAAAAATTCAATATAATTATTCTAAAAAGAGTTTGATAAAATATAAGTAAACTAAAATGATTTTATCAAAACTTTAACAGAAAAGGATACACGATCGCTTGATTTTGTAGGCTAAATATATATAGCGCAAGTGTCGACCTCATAATTTCAGTATGGTTTAAAAATACGAGGTGGTTGGCTGTGTTAAATGACTTCTTAATTTTCAGAAATTATCAATTGAAAAAAAATATAAGAAAGAAAAAAATAAATTATTTAATAATTTGAATTAAATATAATAGTTGCAAGAAAGAAAATTATTCCTATAAATTCACAAATAATAAGTTAATATTTTCAATTTTTATAGAAATATTTTATATTTTCATATTATAATAGTTTCTCTAGCACAAACTCTCTTTTAGCTTCTCATTTATTTCAAGTATAACAAAGAAGTCTCGGATATAAAATCCCCATTTGTCGCCAACATTCTCTGTGAAATTTCCTGTCCAGCGCCAATAAATACGCCAAAGAAAGACAACTTGGAGACATCTTCCTGTAAACAAACCACTCCCTGTATGTATTTGCACCGCTCTGCTGATGGCAGCCTGGTGTAATGCAGGGTATTGAACTAATTTTCTGTCCAGTGAACCCTCGAGTAAGGTTCTAAATAAAGGAAGGGCCTTCATTTTGTCTGCCATTTGCTCCTGCATAAATGCGAAAATATTTATACAATAAACCATTTGGATTCCAATAAAAAAAATAAGCCAAAATATACGAAATAAAGACTAGATGGAAGTTAACGAAAACATAATTACTTATATATTTTTGCTAAAATATATAAGAAAGAATTTTTACGTGTCTTGAGAACTTAAATTTAATATTTTTAAGCAATAAAAGAAATAACGTTGAAAATTTTTTTTGCAATTCTTTATCAAAATTAATTTTTTTTGAAAAATAAATCTATATTGTATAGAATAATTTTTTAATATAAAGTATTTTCATGATAATAAAAGGTATTATCTCTTGATTGTATTAATCAGCAGAGAAATTCTAATAAATATTATTTAAACACAATTTATTTGCTGTTATTGAAACGTTATGTTTTATTGCTTCTAATATTTTCTTCATAAATAAATTTTTATGCTTTATTTTATTCATAAAACTTACTGATACTATTAGATGCAAATAGTATGTTACAGCTTGTAAAAATGTAAAAACTAAAAAAAAAATAGCTTTTATCTCTCTCTGTATATATACATATGTATTAAAACTTTCTCATTTAAAATAAAATCAATGTCTCATTTTATACATGGTTTGTATTTTTATTTTCATAGCAACATCAATTAAAAATAATCTTAAAGAAACCAATGAAAAAAAATTAAAATTTTAAACTGTACATTATAATACTTGAAAACTGCATCAATGAAAAAGAAATTTGAAAAATGCATTACAAGAATATTATTTATTATGAGCTGAAATATACAGTTTTTGAAAAACCATTATTAAAGTAATATATAATTTTAGAATTCTAGAGTAAGAATTAAAAAAAAATTAAGAAGACATAATTCATTTTATTCGTATACATAATATTGGTGGCCCTTGATTTCCGATCCTAATCTCTTCACGGCTTTTTGAGAAAAATTAGGATTTAAAAATAATAATCCTGTTTATATTGATTCACTATTTCTTGAATAATTTTTAATCTTCTGTTACTTGCGTACTTTTGTTAAAAGCCTTGTCTTGATATCTCAGCTACAGTTCAATTAAAAAAAAATTGAATAAAGTATGAAACAATCAAAAATCATTTTAATTACAAAATGACTATTTATTTCATTTAAATTACTTTCAACCACGCTCCAGTACATTTCCGATCAACAGGGATTCATATTATTAGAGAAGAAGAAAAACATATTCGTTAAGATAAAAAAATAAGAATTTCTAAATTTCCAAAATTTGAAGAACATAGTAATCATTGTTTCGTAAAATAAAATAAACAATGATTACTATGTATAAAGATTGTAGAAAGAGAGATCAGAATGGGGTACATATTTTTTCTTCACATCGGTTACTCTTCAATGACTGTTTGAAAGGGGAGAAAGGATCACCAACTTTAGATGAGAGAAGAGTTCCTCAATGATGTTTCATCATTTAAGTAATTATATTGTGGTATAATCAACTTTATAATGAGTACAGATCAGTATCTCATACGATTTAAATGAATTGCAAATGATGTTATCAAAATTTTAAATGAAACATAACCTATATTTTAAGTTAACCCTAGACAAATATCTTATATATCTTTTGTTCTATTCCGAGCAACTATTCCCATTTCTAACCAGGACAGAATTTTGATTCAAAATCAAAATACGGATTTCATTTAAAAGGATTTACAGGAATTTCCTTTTGAAACTGGAAGCGAAAATTTTTGAAGTTATTGCATCATGAATGGGAGAATGTTAACATATCAATTGGAATGAGAAAATGTTATATGCATATTATTTGGAGAAGAAAACTAAAATTGGAATACTTGAATTTGAAACTTTTAAATTTTGAATTTCCCAACTTTTAGAAAAGGTTTGACAAATTTAAACCAAGACAAATGATTTGAGATATTAGAATTATAAATGTGAATTTTAAATCTTACTGACATTAATCTTATCATTTTAAAAAGTACCTGGTTTCAAATAAAAAATTTATTTAAAAAATACATTTAGTATTTTTAATAACATATTTTTCATAAAATATTATTATTATTATTTTAGCAATACGCTTTGTGTTATTAATTTTATACTGTTTTACAGTGTTAATATATACATATTCTGTGTGCAGAAACCCATATAAATAGACCTCATCTCAATTTATTATTAACAGCAGCATTTAGTTGAAAATTATCGAAAACAATAATTGTGAATACAAAGTGCTGAGACACTTGTGAATGTAAACTATTCTCACGTGGCTTATCGTGGTTCAATGTGGAACCATACTCTAGAAATGGAAGTTTCTTATTTTGATATTAATCACGCGTTGTTTAAGAAAATGAATTCAATGGCAAGATTTTTATTTCTGTTAATTTTTCACCAGTATACATCCCTGTACCAAACCCTGAGTTGGGCTCTACCACAAAGCTGGAAATAGTCGAATGGGAGTCTCACTAATTTAGAAGATAGAACCAAGTAGAAGACCCCCGAATACTTTACCTGCGATCTCCAGAGGTATCATTTCACTCGGAGGACATTGCGACCATGACCTATTTAATGTGCCTCAGTCACCTTTAGTGAATATAATGGATCTTACAAAAGGTGGCTGGGGCTCATTAAACGAGTCGTGGTCACAATGTTCTCCAAATGAAATGATACTGACCACGACGTATTTGAAACGTTTTCTGGCTGCTAATATAGGTGCTTGGGAATTTTCAAACATGACATAGTTTTTCTATGACAAGTTATTTATTCAAGTTTATGCCAATGTTATAGCATTGACAGTTTGAGTAAATTTCAGAAGATTTTCAGCGTATTTTGAGCTACATTACAGCAGCTCAACTTTCAATTATTTAGATATCAATGTCCATCCAATTGATTCTCTCTCCTTTTTAAAAAGTAGTAACACCTTAGTTAAGAAATGTTTCTTGATTAAATGCAATTTAAAATTCTTGGTTAAATGCAATTATTTGCAATTTAAAAACAAGAAATTATACCATTTGATTGTATATTTTCTATTATTTATAAACATTTCTAATTTATCTTTAAGTTTGTTTTGAAGACTACTATGTATTATTAATAAATAAAATAAATGAATAAATTGAGGTTGATCTTCCTTTATATAGTCTAAAAAAATTTGTTGCTTATTTAGAATGATTTTTTTAAAATTTTAATTAAATTTAATTTCTAATTATCTATAACTGTCATCTCAAGTTTTCCATTTGAGATTATTTTAGAAGCAGTTCTACAAATGTAATAAAAATTTTCAGAATTAAAAGAAACACATTTTTAAAACAATTTACAATAAGGAAAATTAATTACTGTCACTCTTTTGTAGATATTAAATATTTCAAAGCAATATTATGTAAAATTTTTCTAAATTGTAATATTTTAAAATAAATGCTCAAAACAAGTTACTATTTCAATATATTTTCCAATAGATAGATTTAAATTACGTCATACAATAAATTAGAACTATCTTTTATTCATAAGACAATTCTTAATTACAAAAAAGCAAAATGACAGACATCAAAAGCTAATCGGTAATATTATCTAAGAATTCAGATTTTTGATATTAAACTCACAAGTATTATCTGATTAAAAAAATTTTAATATTACTTTTTTATTGAAACAAAACTGTCATGCTAATCATTAAACAAGTAAACTAAAAAAAAATCTTTCATAGAAATGAAGAACTCATTACTTTTAATTTTGTTTTTGATTATTGTTTTTTTCTCAGATACATTTGAAATTTAATAAAAATATGTTTATTTTTTGATTAATGTAACAGTTTTCAAATAATGAGATAGATTTTGAGGAATATAATGGAAGTTAAGTATAAAGAAAAATATAAGGTGTCTTTTAAGAAGCAATCCAAAAAAAAAATAGAATATTAATTTATTCTATAAAATAGAATTACAATGACTCTTCCCGAAGGTATGTATCGAGTAGATTTGCTGTGAATCTTTGCAATTTTGAATTAGGAAAAGTTCGATATCTTGACATATTCATTTCTTGCAATCGTTATTACTGAAATTGCGATTAAAAATCATACAGATAAATGTAATAAGTGAATACTTATATTGATATATACCTATACACGTTTAAATATTTCTTGTGAGATATCAATGCTGATTTTATAGAAAAGAAATTAATTTTAGAATATCATTTTTTCATCTTTAATAATAATAGTCAATAAAGAAAAAAATGCAAAGTTCCGTTTCTATTTACTTAATTACAGGAATGCTTGATAACATGGATATTAAGCACTCTCATACAATAAAAAACAGAACATGTAAAAAACTGTTAATAGTGCCTTCTCTCTTATCAATTAGTTAGGACCCAACAATTTTTATGGATTAACTCTGCACTTGAATTTTCCAATTAAGTGCGCTGTTATTGAATTATACAATAAAAGCTCAGAAATTTTCAATAGAAATTTAAAAATTAAATTCTCCTAAAAAAGTTGCAAGCAACCTAGCTTCTGATGACTGTTATTAGGCTCTTTAACATTCACCGTGCGTGCGCGTATACTATTAACTCCCAATTTTATAAGTAGAGAATTGAATTCAGGTATATCACAAGAGAGGAAAGCATAAAAACTCCTAGGACGCAGTTCAACAAAATGCGTATGTAATATAAAGAAATTCAATGGTGTTCAATGGCTAGTACAGAGACCAAACATTTCTGCTTTGATGAGTATATTTATACCATTACTGAATCTATTTTCCACGAGATTAGCTACCGCAAATTTATCTCTGCCAGTCTGTTGCCATTTAAATTACACGTTCAGTTTTTGACAGAAGAAAGATGCAAACTTTGGCTTACCAAATGTCCTGAGACTTTCTCCCTGAGGACTAATATGTAGGATTTGATCCCCATTTGAAATGGACAGCTCTTGTCACTACAGCAATAGCCACAAAGTAGATAACTCTGTAGTAGTTATTCTTGTAGTAGTCAGACAGTAAAGTATGGGGGGAGCCCATTCACAGTTATTCTGCAACTGCAAACAATTATTGTTTGTGTTCCAAAAAAAATTGTTTTTGACTTACATAGTGGTTTATTTTCTACAACTCCGTTTTGCGCTGTGAGCAAATTACAAATTAATTTGCAGATTTAATATGAATTTTAAATAATTACAAACAGTAGCAACTGCAGGTGGGATTTTATCCTAGAAACAGTTGAAATGGACATCAGAGCATCAAAAATCGGTGATTCGAGAAAATTGTAAGTAGTTTGTAGAAGCTGAGTAGGGAAACAATTTGAAAAATTGATAATAATGATTATAAAATTTAGTTTTTACTTTTCTGAAGAAAAAAATTACCCATAAATGAGGAATACTCTTGATAGATGCATGTAAATTTGAGCTAGTTCCATATACGTCTATAATATAATTCAATATACGTTATGGAACATAGGTTCAATATATTGTACTGAATAAGCGTGAATATTTGTACCAAAAAAAAAGTGGTAATCAAATCAAAGAGATAACTATATAAATAGTGTTTGCTAGAAAAATTTGTACTGCATATTAACCAACTTGCATTTTTCAATAATTTATTTTAAGCAAGAAATATATACAGCAAAATAAAAATTAATCTAACATTTATTTTTAAATGTTTTATTTAAACACTCTAGTCCATACAATGAAGGAATTACAGATTTAATAAAATACTAAGTTGACTATAAAAATTACTCATTCAATACCAGAGAATGTGCTAAAGAGATATAAAATGTATGATAAAATAAGTTCTTAATGTATTTACTAAAACGGGATATAGGTCTTCATAAAAAGAAACCAAAAAGAAATCGTAATGGTAGAAAAATTCTTTTTACGGTCACGATATTGTTATAAATTACTATTTAACCGACATTTATTTGGCTACACAACTAAATTTTGCTAATGGAAGAGTTTTTGCAATTTTTTCTTCAATTTATAACTATGACACGATGATGCTATTGTTAAATTGTGTAATGCAAATCATGTAAGTTGTTTAAGCTACGTCAAGAACTTGTAAGTTTGTCAACTTTGAAATTTTCTTGAATATTTTGAAATTTATTCTTAAGCATAATAAATGTTGCATGCATAACACAATAAAAGTTCATTTTGTTTGATTGAGTTCATATTTTCGAATGTCATTGAAATAATTATATTATTGCATTGTATTTTTTTCCCTTAAGGCTTACAAATTCCAATTTTAACGAAACTAGTTAACTTTGTTGATTTTGATACTTGATCCAGTAATCTATTTCTGCTGAACAAATGACAATCAAACTCCTCATAATTTTACCACTCAAGATGGGCTCACCATGGCACTTCACTCTTCAGAGCGTAAAATCACGTGTTCGAGCCCAGCCACTATTGAACAATGACATATGGATTTTGCTCTTATGACTACTGAATGTACATTCGTTGGAGAGAGTGTTTGAGAGTTTTCTGTGTTTTCTCCTTTATGACATGTAATACAGACCTCAATCTATGAAATTTCATCCCTGAAGGCAATTTATACAAGGATGTCCTTGAACAGCACTGCCCGTCAGGATGTACCCTATGCTTCTGTAACAAGACAACCAAATCTGTACTTTATTCTTTGTGGCACACCATTGGAAGGACATTGACCTACAGAGCTCTTAACGGATATCATCCCGAGATTTTAAGAATCGAGTACAGTTTGAATAATAGTAGCAAATCACCGCGGAGGGAGCACAGTTCACCCCAGTAAACACTATGTGAGAGACCAAAGTGCACTGGAATTGTAATGCATGGTCGGATGACAAATCATGTCGGCAGACTTAGTATGCTGTGGAAGGTTTGACATCGCAAAAGTAAGAATGAATGTCTACTAACAACAAACTTCCCATTCCTTTTGAGTGTCCTGCGCTTAGAGCCACAGATTTTCTGACTCAGTGGATTTTCTAGAATCTCATACGCCGGCATAGTTAACAAATCAATGGATTATATAAAACTACGAAAAAATATGATCACCTTGAGGCAAGGTTATTATTGCCATTTTAGGCAGTAATTGTATGTTTGCAACTACTGCTGCTTGAGTTTCTGATGAGATTTCTATTAGAAAATCAATCCCCAGAGCACATTTTCTGTATACTTTCATTAAATTTTATGTTTACCTAAAGCAGAGGCATAAGTAATATGCTAGCCTCTGAAGGCCTTAATTATCAAAACCTACCTTCTTCCAGGCATACGAGTCTCACGTACGGCAAATATGGTGGGGATTTAGTACCCAAGAGAAGCTAATAGTAAAAGAGTGGTGATAGCTACTCAAGAGTAACCTTCAACCTCTTATGAGGTAATCACAACGAAAGAGAAGAGGAAAAGAAAACAGAAGAGGAGGGGCAGAAAAAAAGAAAAAGGGAAAAATTAACCTTATGACTTTATTTGCTATGCTTGTCACCTTTATTCCTAACAACTAGCCTGATGTCAATGCCTTTATCTTCTGAGTCTTCGGATTAGTATTTGAAGCAGCAAATATGTTATAACATTAATGATTATTAAATACATGTATTAACATTTCATAATAATTTAGCTTACTTTCTATTAATATATTTTCATTTGTAATCACTTAAAATAGAGCAAGGATTGTACAAACTGTAATTTTAGAGTAATAACTTTTATACTTATTGTATTTTAACAATGAAAAAAATGGCATGAAATCACTTTTTTTATAAATTCGAGATATTATAATTTTAAGAATAATAATTTGAAGTATAAATTATTTAACTGCTAAATGAAATTAAATAAAATTCATGTTTTGTAGATATAAGCAGGAGCATTTTTTTATGTACTGGAACTTAAATTGCTATAAAAATTTTTTTGGAATTGTTTTCAAAGGACTCATTCGGGAATTCAAAACAAATACAGTTTTGCTATTAAATAAATTAAAAAATAAATTTCAAACTTATCAAATATTTATCATTTTTTAACTACTAAATAATAATTTAACAAAGTTATAATTTTACTAAACTAAAATTTTTGAAAATTATAGGATTTTTTTTTATAAAAAGTACTATCAAAATCAATTAAAATATATAAAAAAAACCCGTTTCAATTTAAATCTAGGGGAATGTTTTCAAGTTAATTACTTAAACATAAGATATATTTTTAGATAGATAAAAATGTTGTTATATGTATATGGAAAAAAACTACATTTTATTATTTTTTTTCTGTTCTTATAAACAATATTTAATGTTATTCTGTAATTGATGTAGAAAGAAAACACGTTTAAATTTCGAGAATTAAAAAGCTAAAAAGATCACCTTTGCAGTGAAAATGATTAAGAAATCAATTCATATTTTTTTTTCGTTAGAAAACAAAGCATTTCTTTGTTTATTTTCATTTAGAAAAGCAAACGGTAATATTAAAAGCCAGATTTTCCTAGTTTCTCTTCGTCTAGCACTTAATTGAGCTGATGATCTCATAGAAATGAGGAAGTACGGGAGATTCTTTTGTTTGAAACAAGAAAATTTCTATTTCAATTCTCCGAAAACCGAAAAGTAGGGAAGCGACGCCAGCGACCCCGCGAACCGAGCGCCTGCTCCGTAGAAGTCACAAATGTGGAGTCCCGAACACTTTTGCAACTGTTACAATGGAAGCAAGCCGTTCTAAAATCGCTCTCACGCGACCAGCGCGCCGTGCACGGGGCGATAACAGAAGAACCCTTGTTATCAAAGACGGATGGACTTCGTACCACGTGCAAGGTAAGCACCAATCATAGAGGATTTTTATATCGAGATGAAATATCGTTTGCATTGCACTTTCAGCGATTTTAGTGACACAATTGAGGGGAATATTTTTCTTCCTAGGCATTGAAGTTACAAACTGATCATCTTTTTAATTTTATTATATGCATTAAATGAATAGTGGTGAATTAATGTAAAAATTTCTATCATGTTAGTTTAGTAACTTGTTTTCAGATTCTTTTATATAAAAAAATATTAAAAGTTATATAAATTGCTTACACACTTAAAATTATATATCGAAATAATTTTATAATTCTGAAAAGTTATGTAAAATGAATATTCATAAAATGTAGAAAGTGTTAAAAATATTTCTCAGCTTGTTCAGTTCAAATAAAATATTTCATTAATGAAAAATTTTATTTTTAAGTTATTGAAAGCATTATTAAGCATAAGTTTAGCATATATATAGCACATTTTCTGTTGAATAGTTTGTAATTTAATTGGTGTACAGTTTTTAAATTGCTTTTAAAAAAATTTTCAAAAAGAAAGGGCCTTATCAAACAAAAGTTTTTATTTTGTATTCTTTCCTAACAGCTCAAATGTAAGCATAACGATATTAAGAGTATAAAGTTTAAGCATTTTAGCAAGAACTTCATGAACCGAGCATAACTTTGCAGCTATGAATTGAATAAATATTATATGCTCTTTAATGAATTATAATAGTTATCATTCTATCGCTTGATGTAAATATGTGATAACTATGATATTTTGGCAAAGATGATGAAGACAAATGATTTTTAATGAAGAGTAATAAATTTTTTTGACATATTATTGTTCACAAAAGTTAAATTCTAGAAATAAATATTGAAAGAAATATCTATGTGTGTGTGCCTGTTTCACAATATACTTTGTAATTTATTTTTCAAATAAATATTTCATTTGCAAAAATTAATTAATATAGAAATGCCTATTGGGTTGGTAATGAAACTATGCAATCTTTGATGATATATTAATTATATTTCAAATGAATGTTAAATGCTTTTCACTTCAAATTTACAATTCAAGTTAAAAAGATTCATGTCAAAAAATAAATAAATAAATAAATAAATTTTTTATTGCAATTAAAAAGTACTGTTTAAGTTTTATCATGAAATTACTTTTGCTAAGCCAATAAAACAATTTCAGAACATTTCCTCAAAAACCACTTTTGCTAAACGTATAAAACAACTAACAATTGAATGTTTGTTTTGTCCAGATATTTATACATCGCTTAAATTAAAATATTGGAATGCAAAATTATTGATTTTTTTTTGCTCTTTGTTATATAACAAGTTAAATTATTGCAAACAGAAACTGTTAAAATTGAATTAGTTTTGCTTGTTTTTAAGTATTTTTCTACTGCTATGCGGAAAAGAAATAAGAATTATTTTATATTTATGTATATCTTATTGAAATCTAAATTTCAGATAGTATACTTATAAATATTTAATTTAAAGGAAAATCTTGGTGAGTATATAACAGATATGAGTAGAAAAATTATTTATACTAAATACCTGTTACACTTCTTTATGCAATAAATTCAACTTCTGTTTTCAATAAACGGAAATATATGTTCATTGAAATCTCTTTTTCTCAATTTAATATGTATAACATACAATATATTCATTCTTTTCCTGTTAAATAATTGATCCTGCAAAAAAAAATTTAGCGTAAGTTTCTATATCGCAAGGAAGAAAATCTGATATAAAAAGAAAATTGCTTTGATACGTAACCTTTCTTCGGCTTGTATGAATATTTTATACACGTAAGGGAAAAAAACACATTTGTTATTTCCTCGCTAGAAAAAAAAGAGAAAATTTTATGAGATAGCTCCTTTTGAAGACAAATATAAAACTGTCATTTGCTTAAAAATTACAACGCACTATCAAAAAATACATATTACGCAAAAATATAAAATAAGCATATATATATATGCTTATTGTTTATATATTTATAGGCAAAATAGTTGAACGTTAAAGTGATATCACAATAAAAATATATAATTATAATTGTAAAGCTAATAGTATTAAAATTTTAAGATTTTATCTAACACTATAAAATATGTGCTTTCAAATTTTAACTATAAAGGCACGCATGTGGTAAAAAATATTTTAACATAATACTATATTTAATAAACTATTTCATAAGTTATGAAAATTAAGTTATTAAGACTTGCAAAATTTTTCTCGTATCTGAATTTGTTTGGTTTGTATTTTAGACAAACTCTTTTTTACAATGATGTCCTTTTCTTCACAAGAATACTTTATTAACATACATTTCCATTTATTAAGCTTAAAATATTCCCTAGTAAAATGGTATGCAGAGTTGTCATGTAGTTTAAAGTTAGAGAAAAGAGTTTTAAACGCAAAATATAATCATGATATTTACGATTATAATTGCTTCTGTTT